>SJYC01053064.1:0-33791 GCA_006408675.1 Madoqua kirkii | reverse complement strand
AAATATATGTAAAAGCCCTTTTATTTGAAAGTTGTTCTTTTATTCATCCATTCATTCAACAGTTACATGTTCAGCATCTCCATTTTCATATTTTCTTCTTGGAGCTGGCCCTATATAAACAAAGACCAACAAGATTTCTTCTATAAAGTTCCAATCCAATGAAGGCAGAAAAATAAACTAGGAAAAAATAAATAGACAAACTCAGTTAGTACTAGAAAGAAAATCAAACATGGTGGTATGATGGACGAGGGTAATTTAGCTTAGATGATTGAGCAAGGCTTCTCTGAGCAAGGGGTATCTGACCTGAGACTTGAAAGATGAAGCTTCCATCATGCAGAGAGAGAATATTTGGGAGAAGAGAATTATAGGTTCAGGAAATGGCTAGTACAAATCATGAAAGGCAGGAGCAAAGTTAGTCAGCTTTATAATCACGACCAAGATAATCATGATGATATGATCACTCACTTAGAGCCAGAAATCCTGGAATGTGAAATCAAGTGGGCCTTAGAAAGCATCACTATGAGCAAAGTAGTAGAGGTGATGGAATTCCAGTTGAGCTATTTCAAATCCTGAAAGATGATGTTGTGAAAGTGCTGCACTCAATATGCCAGCAAATTTGGAAAACTCAGCAGTGGCCACACAACTGGAAAAGGTCAGTTTTCATTCCAATCCCAAAGAAAGGCAGTGCCAAAGAATGCTCCAACTACCGCACAATTGCACTCATCTCACACGCTAGTAAAGTAATGCTCAAAATTCTGCAAGCCAGGCTCCAGCAATATGTGAACCATGAACTTCCAGATGTTCAAGCTGGTTTTAGAACCAGAGCTCAGAGGAACCAGAGCTCAAATTGCCAACATCCACTGGATCATCGAAAAGCAAGAGTTCCAGAAAAACATCTATTTCTGCTTTATTGACTATGCCAAAGCCTTTGACTGTGTGGATCACAATAAACTGTGGAAAATTCTGAAAGAGACTGGAATACCAGACCACCTAATCTGCCTCCTGAGAAATCTGTATGCAGGTCAACAAGCAAGAGTTAGAACTGGGCATGGAACAACAGACTGGTTCCAAACCAGGAAATGAGTACGTCAAGGCTGTATATTGTCACCCTGCTGACTTATACTGGGCTGGAAGAAGCACAAGCTGGAATCAAGATTGCTGGGAGAAATATCAAAAACCTCAGATATGCAGATGCCATCACTCTTACAGCAGAAAGCGAAGAGGAACTAAAGAGCCTCTTGATGAAAGTGAAAGAGGAGAGTGAAAAAGTTGGCTTAAAGCTCAACATTCAGAAAACTAAGATCATGGCAGAAAACTAAGACCTGGTCTCATCACTTTATTGCAAATAGATGGGGAAACAATGGAAACAGTGAGAGACTTTATTTTGAGGGGCTCCAAAATCCCTGCAGATGGTGACTGCAGCCATGAAATTAAAAGACACTTGATCCTTGGAAGAAGAGCTATGCCCAACCTAGACAGCATATTAAAAAGCAGAGACATTATTTTACCAACAAAGGTCTATCTAGTCAAAGCTATGGTTTTTCCAGTTGTCACTTATGGATGTGAGAGTTGGTCTAAAATGAAAGCCTAGCATGGAAGAATTGATGATTTTGAACTGTGGTTTTGGAGAAGACTCTTGAGAGTCCCTTGTACTGCAAGGAGATCCAACCCGTCAATCCTGAAGGAAATGAGTCCTGCATATTCATTGGAAGGACTGATGCTGAAGTTGAAACTCCAATAATTTGGCCACCTGAGTGAAGAACCGACTCACTGGAAAAGGACCTGATGCTGGGAAGGATTGAAGGCATGAGGAGAATGGGAAGGCAGAGGATGAGATGGTTGGATGGCATCACCTATGCGATGGACATGAGTTTGAGTAAGCTCTGGGAGTTGGTGATGGACAGGGAAGCTTGGCATGCTGCAGTCCATGGGGTTGCAAAGAGTCGGATACAACTGAGTGACTGAACTGAATTGAACCAAATACCAAGCCTTCAAGAAATTTGACCCATACAAAAGCTCAGGTGTATATACTTTCTGTCAGAAGTTAACGTCTCCTGCAGATAGGGAGGAATCATTTCTTGCTGTGTGAATCTGGAATTTTTATGGTTGGCTTTTGAGTGAGGTTAGGTGGGTAGGGTTTAGATATAAAATACAATGGTGCTGAAGGACACTGGAAGGCATTCTAGGAAACAACATGGATAAAGGCATAGAGATTTGTTTAGATAATAATAGCATGCTATTTTAAATTTCGCTTATAAAACACCTTGAGCTCTAAAATTCAACAGATCATTGTGAAACCTTAGCTTGACCTTGTCACATGTGTCTCCCACTTTTCTTTGCAAGAAATTACGTGTGTGTGTCAACAGGAATTTTGTGAGCTACACCACAGGTCTCCTACATGCACTGAGCAGTGAGGAGAGATGAGGTGGAAGGGCCATTCCTCCTGACTTCACTGTATAGTCATGCTGGGTCTTGTAATAAATAGTAAAATGAGGGAGGAAAGGCCAGAAGGTGACACTCATCAGCTCTGTGGTTCCACAAAGAAGGGGTAATTGCCAAGTCGTTTGGGCAGCCCAGTGTCCACCATGTCTGTATAGTGAGGTGAAGTATGTAACGCTGTAAAGTGATATAAAGGAAATGGAAAGTGGCTTATATTTTTGAATTTGTTTAATCTGTTCTCAACTGGTAATGCGATTTAGATCAGATGATGTATTTCTGAATTCAGAAAGGAAGTCATTAGGTTATGAATGTGAAGTCCTTTTCAGAAAAACTGACCTCACCCATTAGTCTATCTAGGAAGTATTCTTCCTAAAGCTTATCAACTATCTCCATTATGCCTCCTCAACTACTCACAAAGATTATTTTACAACCTATGCTTTTTCTCTAATATGTCAGGTTGGCAGGGGTTTTATTGAAATATTTCAGGTTGATTAACAGAAGAACAAATAAATAAGGACTTAAATTATTGATCCCACAAAGACAGGTGGGGCTGAAGATGGCTGCTATAGATAAAATAGTTGATGGTACAACAAGGTCATATTTTTAATAAAGACACACATGTCCTAAGTAATAACTCTTTTAGATCTATATATTTCTACAACTTGAAATCATCTACCCTCTTGCAATTGTCAGGCACTTGTCATATATTAAGCAATTAATACAAATAGGGTTGGTGTTTGGATAAACTGGACAAGAGAAAGATTTTAAGAATTAATTCTAGACGGCAGTGGTAAAAGGCAGAATTTTCATGAACACTAGTTCCCTAGAATTTCTCCAACTCTGTCATTTGCAGTAATACTTCCATTTATTGATCCAGGCAATGTTTATTAAGGGTTTATCTGTAACAACCACTGTGCTAGAAGTTAAAGATCAGTGTGACCAGAAAACAGAGAGTCCTTGCATCACTGAATTACAGGAAAGGAAACAGCAAGGGCAAAACTGCAAAGGATGGAGAAGTAGTAAACCCAAGTTTTGAGTCTCAAGGTTGCCTTCTGGGAAGAGGTACCATATAGGCTGAGACACCGATGAGCACGTGTTAGTGGGCTGATAGATAAGAAGGTCACATAGATGTGAAAATGGCTCTTTCAGGAAAGCTATGGCTGGAACATCAGGATCAGGTCACTGAAAAACTAATATAAATTATGCTATGTGCTAATAGTCTTTCTATTTTCCCTCTTCTTTTCCTACATAATACTTAACACTATGTAAAATTCTATGTATGATTTTTAAAATGTCTATTATTTCTCTTATTTTGTTATCTCACTTTTTGGCACACAGTAGGCACTCAACCTTTCCCCCCCTGCTTTGGAGTATAATTGCTTTCCATTATTGTGTTTCTGCTGTACAGCTATATGTATACATATATCCCTTCAATCTTGAGCCTCCCTGCCACCTGCACCATTCCACTGTTCTTGCTCATCACAGAATACCAGGCTGAGGCTCCTGTGTTATTCCACAGCTTCCCACTAGCTATCTCTTTCACACATGGGGTGTGTATATATCAATGCTGCTCTCTCAAGGTGCCCCCACTCTTTTTCCCTTCCCCATGGCTACGTGTGCCCCTCTATATCTCTCAGCATCTCTATCCCTGCCATGCAAACAGGCTCAAATGTACCATCTTTCTAGATTCCACATACATGCATTAATGATATTTGTTTGTCTCTATTTGATTTCCTTCACTCTGTATGACAGAATCTAGGTCCATCCCATTACTACACATGACTCAATTGCCTACCTTTTTCGTGGCTAGGTATTATTCCATTGTATATATGTACCACATATTATCTATCCCTTCGTCTGTTGATGGGCATTTAGATTGCTTCTGTAAGCTATTATACTCAGTATTTGTTGAACCAACAAATGGCTGAGAGGTGAAGGAAAGAATAACAAAAAAGGTAGCCAGGAGACAAATTAAGCAGGAGTTTCTTGAACAAATTAAGTTCTTAACTTTTTCCCTGGGGTTTCTCTAGTGGTTCAGCTGGTAAAGAATCCACCTGTAATGCAGGAGTTGCAAGAGATGCAGTTTCAATACTTGGGTTGGGAAGATCCCCTGGAGGAGGGCATGGCAACCCAGTGTAGTATTCTTGCCTGGAGAATCCCATGGACAGAGGAGCCTGGAAGGCTATAGTCCATAGGGTCACAAAAAGTCAGACATGACTGAAGCAGCTGAGCAAGAATGGTACCTTCATTTTAAGAGTAGTGGGAGATAAAGAGCTTAAGTTGCTGTTTGCATTTCAGAAAGATCACGTAGACTACAATGGAACAAAAGAGATTGGAAAAGAGCAGACTCAGCCTGTTAGTTACCTGAACCAACTGAAATTATAATTCTGGGAGTGGATGTAAAAGAGAGTTTGGAAGAGAAATTGATAAAGCTTAGTGATTGGTTAGATAAGAATGGAGATTAGAGTGGAGTCCTCCAAGATGCCACATAGGTTTCTGACGCTACGTGAATCGTGAAGTAGAACAATATTTTGCCTTTGTTTTTGGTGGTGAAGAGAGAAATGAGATTCAGTTTTGAGCATATTAAGTTTAAAATGCCTACAGCATCGTCTAAGAAATATTTGGGAAGAGGTTGGATCCCTATCTTTGAAGTTCATGTGAGAAATTTTGGTTGGAGATAGACATTTGTGTTATCAGAAGATAAAGCTGTCTTTTGCTGATGTGGCTAAAAGATTCTTACAAGACGGGCTTCCATAAACACTCTCCTAAAGGTCTCTCTTCTAGGCTGACTCCAGCCAATTCACACACTGAGAAATAAATCACAGAGAATGCTTTATAACTTTGGGTGAAAATGCATGGTCTTTTCCAGACATCATAAAGGCCAATATGATGAGAGAGCCAACAAAGTGTCATCTGGACTCCATAGGTTTCTACACTCCAGTTCAAAGGTTCCTCTTTCTTCTCTTTGCTGGGTAGTGATTCTGTATCACTAGTTTTCTTTGTGCCTCTTTGAGTAAGAGACACCCACAACAAGAAATCTGTTGGGCACTGTTAAACTAAAATGCCACAGTGGATTAATCATGTCACTGTATTTCCATTTCCAACTTCCTTCCACATGAAACTGAAATTGCTTTTATTTGCTGCTTCTCAGTACAGAGCTCTATTTCATCACTGCTATGATCTGTGTAGCAAAAGACTATGTCTTTGGATGTGTTTTGTCTGCTTGGTTATACCAACAATGTTTAAAAGAGCAGTTTAACTTGCAGGTGTTATGCTTAGTTACAAGTACCTTAGCATGAAGTGTCTCTCTTCCTATCTATTTCTGGCATTTATGTTGAATGCACACCTTCTGCAGGTGTTTGGTTTGTAACCCTTACGCTAATGTTAAGATCAACAACAAAAACACATACCTGGTACAAAGGTAGGCTAGCAAAGGAAAAGATGAGCTGTGTGTGTTAGGTACGGGAAGGAGGAGTATTTTATCAAAACCTCCATATAGAGATTTTACAAAGCAAAAAAGCATTTGCCATTTTTCCAGGTAGACCTTGCAGAGGAAACTACACAGTCAAAGGCATAACATGAATCAATGAAGTGTTTTCAAGGATGTACAGGCAGTAAGATGTTTAATGGTATGAAATATTTGCAGGCTATATAAAAGAATCCTAAATACTGTGGTAAGAGTTTAAAGATTATCTTGGACACTAAGGAGAAAGAAAGTATTTGATGCCACAGGAAAAAAAAAAAGTCTTACTTTTTATTTTAAAAAGAGTTCCCTGGCAGCATTATTGATCATGAATTTGGAGGAAGTAAAGCCAGAAAAACTATTATGCCATTTTCCACAGCATTCATTGTCAACACAAATTCAGAATCTACTCCACTACTAAAACCATGATCTCTGAAATGTTTTACTATAACAAGTTGCTCTTTCAGTCTACAAGTAGACACACCCTCATTATTTTATTTTTTAGGACCAGTAACCCTTTAATCTTTCTTCCTGGTACAAGCGTATTCTTCCTTCTTGGCTTCATTCCTACCCCTATTCAGCCTGCAATGCAGGGATCAACATTTCTGACTGTACTCTCCTCCCGTCCCTTTCACCCCTTGACCTGAGTCCAGCCTTTATCTTCCAATCCTCTTACTCACTCTTAGTTAACTCCCTCTCTCTGTGGTGTCTAGTTTCCCACACCTGGTAGTTATAAAAATCCCTCCAGAGGCTTGTTAAAAATTTTAGAATCCCAACCCAGACCTAAACAAACACTCTTCAATGAAAACTTGCTTTTAAAATAATATTAAGGTTGATCCTTTCAATCTGGTAAATTTAGAGAACAATTCATAGATAAGTCTATTAATTCCTCAATAGCAACTCCTCTGAAATTATTTTACTGTCTTAAACTTCAGCTCAGCCATCCTCCTTAATTTGCTTAAACACCCAAATGAGATCAAACCAGTCAATCCTAAAGGAAAGCAAACCTGAATATTCATTGGAAAGACTGATGCTGAAGCTGAAGCTCTAATGTTTTGGCCACCTGAGCCAAAGACGGCCAAAGTGGGCTGGTACAAAGAGCTGACTCATTGGAAGAGACCCTGATACTGGGAAAGACTGAAGGCGAAAAGAGAATGAGATGCTTAGATGACATCAATGACTCGATGGCCATGAACTTGAGCGAACTCTGGGAGACAATGGAGGGCAGAGGAGCCTTTGCACAAAAAGTGGGTCCAAACCAACAGATCACCAATTACAATAGAGTCTGACTGCATGGGGTCTATCCTACTGTGTGGTCTGTAATGACTCAATTTTCTCACATTTTTTAACTTAAACTAATGAAAAACTTTCCTTCCTAAGGCATCTTATGCTGTTACCTCGGTTTCATTTGATGAGAACACACCTGTGACACAAACTCAAATGTGAACACTCAAATTACAGACTGTCTTCCAAAAGTTACAGAATGCACTCAAATTAATTTTGATGTCACAGAGAATTATAGGATGTCAAAGAGTATATACCAGTTGGAGAAATTCTGATCTAAATGAAATTGCCAGGAACACATACCCTGTTCATGCGGTGTTAACATCACAGCGGCTACAGTAGAAGTCAGATGAAATCTCTTTAAAGGCTACAACATAGTTTAATAAATTGTTCATGTAATTATCTTCCTGACTCAGGCCTTGTTCTTACTCCTAAAAGACTCAAGGGAATGGAAAGATGGAAAATCTATTGAAAAGTCACTCTACAGAGGCTTATTGAATCACAGTCAAAGCTCCATCTTCCTAGGAGAATATTGCTTGTTTTTTACTCCTCAGAGGTGAATAAGGAAGAGTGTTGCTGCTGCTACTGCTGCGGCGCTTCAGTCGTGTCTGACTCTGTGTGACCTCATAGACGGCAGCCCACCAGGCCCCCCCACCCTGGGATTCTCCAGGCAAGAACACTGGAGTGGGTTGCCATTTCCTTCTCCAAAGCGTGAAAGTGAAAAGTGAAAGTGAAGTCGCTCAGTCGTGTCTGACTCTTCACGACCCCATGGACTGTAGCCCACCAGGCTCCTCCGCCTATGGGATTTTCCAGGCAAGAGTACTACAGTGGGGTGCCATTGCCTTCTCTGGAGAAAAAATATTAGATCTCCCCAAATTACTAGAGTTTAGAGTGTTTAATAACAGCTAGTCTAAAGGTGAATGATTTAGAGGAGAACACAGACAGCATCTGGGGCATTTAAGAGTTCTGGGCTTCCACTCAGGAGATATGGGAAACAGGCATTAACTAGTGGTGTTGACTTGAGGCACATAAATTGATTTTTTTGTTCATCATTTTTCTTTCCTTTCAAACAGGGCAGCTACACTACACCAAGGTCTCTGCTGTCCAGCTCAGAGCTGAGGTCTTATGGCTCTGTGAGATGGTTGTATAACATGATGGAGGAAACCAAGGTTTCCCACCAAGTCAAGGTTTCATGGACTCAAGCCATGGTGCTACCCTGGTGCCTGTTTTGTAGGATATTATTGAGATATTTTAATAAGTAACCTTCTCTCTGCTTAGTTACAGTTTAAGACAAGACCTCCATTCTGCTATACTCAGAGGGACATACATTGTGTTCCAGTTTATGTTTCTGGAAGGTGGGGTGGAACTTTCCTTCTTGGGAACAAGTTGCTCCACTTTGACTTTTAAAGGGATTGATAGAAATCAATGTTAAGGTTTCCAGGAAAAGCAATTTTAATACCTTACCCTAAAACACATTTAAGGAAATAATATTTCATCACTTAGTCAAGAAACAATCAATCTTATTAAGGTCATAACTTGTCATCTGTGTTTTAGTCCTTATTTCACAATATAAGGGTGATAATGCTACAATGTGTGTGTTTAAAGCAGTCATCAATTGCAACTAAAGGCAGGCATGTTGAACTAAGAAATGGTAGAATCAATTCCAAAAAGAGAGACTTTGTGTATATTATGAACTATATATTATGAAGTTAGTCACATGTGGATGGCTATTTCTTTAAATAACTTGAAATATATCCTTTATATAAAATGTAATAGCTTCCAAATTTTGTCTTCATAAGAACCACCTGTAGCTTTTTCGGAAAATACTGATTCTTGGTCACCATCCCTGACTTCTGGGATCATTCTCTAATCACTCCAACCTTGGTTGCACATTGAAATCACTGGAGAGCTTTAAAAAATACTCATGCCTGTGAAATAAGCCAGACAGAGGAAGGCAAATACCATCTGATCTCACTTATATGTGGATTCTAAAGAAACAAATGAAAAAATAACTCATAGATACAAAGAACAGATTGGCAGTTATCTACGTTCAGGAGTAGGGGGTGAGATGAAATGGGTGAAGCAGGTCAAAAGGTACAAACTTCCACTTATAAGATCAATAGGTCATGAGGATGGACTGTACATCATGGTGACTACAGTTAATAGTACCATGTTGTATTCTTGCCTGGGAAATCACATGGACAGAGGAGCCTGGTGGGCTACAGGCCTTGGGGTCACAAAAGAGCTGGATGCAACTTAGCGACTAAATAACAAAACAGCAAATCATATATTAAAAGTTTCTGAGAGAGTAAACCTTAAAAGTTTTCTTCACAAGGAAATCAGCATTTGTTAACTATGCACGTGGATGTTTGTTTAGACTTATTGTGGTGATCATTTCACAAGAACAACAAGTATTGAATCATTGTGTTGTCCATCTGAAACTGATGTCAATTATATTCCAAGCATACTCAGGCTTGGGCTAAGCCCTAGAGATTTTGTGTGACCTGGATATCTGGATTTTAAAATATTCCCCCAGGTGATTCTATGGAGCAGGAGAAACTGGGAACAGCTTCCCTAGGAGATAAAGCCAGGAAGGATCTGCTTCACAAAGTTCCCTAAATTTCCCTAATCATCAGGTAAGTGTGTAGAACTTCAGATGATCATCTTCCCAGGATGTTTTCAGAACCCATGTGGATTTACTTTACATTGTGTTCCAGATCCTGAATCCATATCACACTTTTCTAGTTCACCCTCATTCCAGTGCACTTAGCTAACATTTGAGCAATGACTCTTTTGCATCAGCAATTCTCAACTAGTAGTTTTTCTTAAAAATGTAGTGAGCCACACTCTAGACTTTTTTCTTTTTTAAAATTAATTTATTTTAATTGGAGGCCAATTACTTTACAATATTGTGGTCATTTCTGCCATACATTCATATGAATCAGCCATGGGTGTACATGTGTCCTTTGATCCCCAAACCCCTTCCTCCTCCCTCCCCATCAAATCCCTCTGGGTTGTCCCAGTGCACCAGCTTTGAGAACCTTGTTTCATGCATCAAACTTGGACTGGTCATCTGTTTCACATAGGGTAATATACATGTTTCAATGCTATTCTCTCAAGTCATCCCACCCTCGCCTTCTCCCACAGAGTCCAAAAGTCTGTTCTTTATATCTGTGTCTCTTTTGCTGTCTCGCATATAGGGTCATCTTTACCATCTTTCTAAATTCTATATATATGTGTTAATATACTGTATTGGTATTTTTCTTTCTGACTTACTTCACTTTGTATAATAGGCTCCAGTTTTATCCACCTCATTAGAACTGACTCAGATATGTTGTTTTTTAATAGCTGAGTAATATTCCATACTGTATATGTACCACAAATTTCTTATCCATTCCATCTATTGATGGACATCTAGGTTGCTTCCATGTCCTAGCTGTTGTAAACAGTGCTGCGATGAACATTGGGCTCCACGTGTCTCTTTCAATTCTGGTTTCCTCGGTGTGTATGCCCAGTGGTGGGATTGCTGTGTCATATGGCAGTTCTATTTCCAGTTTTTTAAGGAATCTCCACACCATTCTCCATAGTAGCTGTACTAGTTTGCATTCCCACCAACAGTGTAAGAGGGTTCCCTTTTCTCCACACCCTCTCCATCATTTATTGCTTGTCGACTTTTTGATAGCAGCTATTCAGACTGGCGTGAGATGGTACCTCATTGTGGTTTTGATTTGCATTTCTCTGATAATGAGTGATGTTGAGCATCTTTTCATGTGTTTGTTAGCCATCTGTGTGTCTTCTTTGGAGAAATGTCTGTTTAGTTCTTTGGCCCATTTCTTTTATTGGGTCGTTTATTTTTCTGATATTGAGCTGCTTATATATTTTTGAGATTAATTCTTTGTCAGTTGCTTCATTTGTTATTATTTTCTCCCACTCTGAAGGCTGTCTTTTCATCTTGCTTATACTTTCCTTTGTCCTTCAAAAGCTTTTAAGTTTAATTAGGTCCCATTTGTTTATTTTTGCTTTTATTTCCATTACTCTGAGCGGTGGATCATGAGGATCTTGCTGTGATTTATGTCAGAGAGTGTTCTGCCTATGTTTTCCTTTAGGAGTTTTATAGTTTCTGGTCTTACATTTAGACCTTTAGTCCATTTAGAGTTTATTTTTGTATATGGTGCTAGAAAGTGTTCTAGTTTCATTCTTTGACAGGTGGTTGACCAGTTTTCCCAGAGCCACTTGTTAGAGATTGTCTTTTCTCCATTGTATATTCTTGCCTCCTTTGTCAAAGATAAGTTGTCCATAGGTGCATGGATTTATCTCTGGGCTTTCTATTTTGTTCCATTGATCTATATTTCTGTCTTTGTGCCAGTACCGTACTGTCTTGATGACTGCAGCTTTGTAATATAGTCTGAAGTCAGGCAGGTTGATTCCTCCAGTTCCATTATTCTTTCTCAAGATTGCTTTGGCTATTTGAGGTTTTTCTGTGATTCCATATGAGGTGTGAAATTATTTTAGTTCTAGTTCTGTGAAAAGTACCATTGGAAGCTTGATAAGGATTGCATTGAATCTATAGATTGCTTTGGGTAGTATACCCATTTTCACTAGATTGATTCTTCCAATCTATGAACATGGTATATTTCTCCATCTATTTGTGTCATCTTTGATTTCTTTAATCAGTGTTTTATATATAGGTCTTTTGTTTCTTTAGTAAATTTATTCCTAAGTATTTTATTCTTTTCATTGCAATGGTGAATAGGATTGTTTCCTTGATTTCTCTTTCTGTTTTCTCATTGTTAGTGTATAGGAATGTAAGGGACTTTTGTGTATTAATTTTACATTCTGCAACTTTACTATATTTGTTGATTAGTTTCAGTAATTTTCTGGTGATGTCTTTAGGGTTTTCTATATATAGGATCATGTCATCTGCAAACAGTGAGAGTTTTACTTCTTTTTTTCCCAACCTAGATTACATTTGTATCTTTTACTTTTCTGATTGCTGTGGCTAAAACTTCCAAAACTACATTGAATAGCAGTGATGAGAGTGGGCACCCTTGTCTTGATCCTGATTTTAGAGGAAATGCTTTCAATTTTTCACCATTGAGGATAATGTTTGCTGTAGATTTATCATATGTGCCTTTTATTATGTTGAGGTATGTTCCTTCTATGCCTGCTTTCTGGAGAACTTTTATCATAAATGGGTGCTGAATTTCATCAAAGGCTTTCTTTGCATCTATTGAGATAATAATATGGTTTTCAGCTTTCAATTTGTTAATGTGGTGTATCACACTGATTGATTTGTGAATACTGAAGAATCCTTGCAACCCTAGGCTAAAGCCTATTTGGTCATGATGTATGACCAGTTAGACCTAATTGATATCTATAGGACATTTCACTCCCCAAAAATGAATTTCCCCTTTTTCTCCAGTGCATGTGGAACATTCTCCAAGAGAGATAACATCCTGGGCCATAAATCTAGCCTTGGTAAATTCAAAAAAATTGAAATCATTTCAAGCATCTTTTCTAACTTCAATGCAGTAAGATTAGATGTCAACTATAGGAAAAAAAACTATTAAAAATACAAACATATGGAGGCTAAATAATACACTTCTGAATAGCCAACAGATCATGGTAGAAATCAAAATGTGCACAGAAATGAATGAAAATGAAGACATGACAACCCAAAACCATGGGACTCAGTGAAAGCAGTGCTCAGGGGAAGGTTCACAGCACTACAGGCCTATCTCAAGAAACAAGAGAAAAGTCAAATAACCTAACTCTATACCTGAAGCAACTAGAAAAAGAAGACATGAAGAACCCCAAAGTTAGAAGAAGAGAAGAGATCATAAAAATCAGGGCAGAAATAATTGAAAAAGAAACAAAGGAAACTATAGCAAAAATCAACAAAACTAAGAGCTGGTTCTTTGAGAAGATAAATAAAACAGACACACTATTAGCCAGATTCATCAAGAAACAAAGGAATAAGAATCAAATTAACAAAATTAGAAATAACGATAGAGAAATCAGAACAGACAGCACAGAAGTACAAAGGATCATAAGAGACTACTATCAGCAACTATATGTCAATAAAGTGGACAACTTGGAAGAAATAGACGAATTCTTAGGAAAGTACAACCTTCTAAAACTGAACCAGGAAGAAATAGAGGATATTAACAGACTCATAACAAGCACAGAAATTGAAAGTGTAATCAAAAATCTTCCAACAAACAAAAGCCCAGGACCAGATGGCTTCATAGGTGAATTCTACCAAAAATGTAGAGAAGAGCTAACATCTAAGCTATTCAAACTCTTCCAGAAAATTGCAGAGGAAGGTAAACTACCAAGCTCATTCTCTGAGGCCACCATAATACCAAAAGCAGACAAAAGTGCCACAAGAAAAGAAAACTTTAGGCCAGTATCACTGATGAACATAGATGCAAAAATCCTCAACAAAATTCTAGCAAACAGAATCCAACAACATATTAAAAAGATCATACATCATGACCAAGTGGGCTTTCACCCCAGACATCTTGAGTGAATCTGGGAAGGTGTAGTTCAAAAATCTATACATGAACAACTCAGAAATTTGCATTTCTAAGCCTCCTGGGTGATGTCGGGTACAGCAAAAGTTGCAGACAACAGGATTAAACTTGCTTGGCATGGGATAGCAAAGAGTCAGACACAACTTAGCAACTGAGTATGCCCACATGGCATGGAGAACAAGAGAAGACAATGAGTACGGGAGCACAAGAGGCAAATGATGGCCTGCTCTCGTTTCCTCTAGTCACAGCACCTTTCCCACAGTCAAACTCACCCACTCTCTAGTAATACTAAAGAAAGCTTTTCAAAGCGTTTGGTGTGTGGGTTGTGAGAACTGTACATATTTACACTGAAAGGTAAATATGACTCATGAGTCAATGAAATTGCACCTTATATACAAAGCACATCATGTGAAATCCTGGGCTGGATGAATGACAATCTGGAATCAAGACTGTCTGGAGAAATATCAACAACCTCATATATGTGCTGCTGCTGCTACTGCTAAGTCACTTCAGTTGTGTCCAACTCTGTGCAACCCCATAGAAGGCAGCCCACTAGGCTCCTCTGTCCCTGAGATTCTCCAGGCAAGACTACTGGAGTGGGTTGCCATTTCCTTCTCCAATGCATGAAAGTGAAAGTGAAAAGTGAAAGTGAAGTCACTTAGTCGTGTCTGACTCTTAGTGACTCCATGGACTGTAGCCTACCAGGCTCTTCCGCCCATGGGATTTTCCAGGCAAGAGTACTGGAGTGGGGTGCCATTGCCTTCTCCACCTCATATATGTAGATGATACCAATATAATGGCAGAAAGTGAAGAGAAATTAAAGGGCCTCTTGATGAGAGCAAAAGAAAAAAGTAAAAAATATGACTTTAAATTCAACATACAAAAAACCAAGATCATGGTATCTGGTCCCATCACTTCATGGCAAACAGAAGGGGAAAAAGTGGGAACAGTGACAGATTTTATTTTCTTGGGTGCCAAAATCACTGCAGTGTCTTCAGCCACGAAATTAAAAGACATTTGCTCCTTAGAAGAAAAGCTATGACAAAGTTAGATACCATATTAAAAAGCAGAGACATCACTTTGCTGACAAAGGTCCAAATAGTCAAAGCTAGGGTTTTTTCCAGTAATCAGGTATGGATGTGAGAGCTGGACCATAAAGCAGGCAGAGTGCTGAAAGCCAGAACTTTGGCCACCTGATGCAAACAGCCAACTTTAAAAAGACTGATGTTGAGAAAGACTGAGGGGAAAAGGAGAAGGGGGCAGCTAAGGATGAGATGGTTAGATATAGTATCCCCATCACTGTCTCAATGGACATGACTTTGAGCAAAATCTGGGAGATAGTGGAGGACAGAGGAGCCTGGTGGGCTACAGCCTAAGGGGTCCCAGAGTCAGACACAACTTAGTGACTGAAAACAACTCAGCAAAGATACTTCACTATGTATAGACACTTAGGTTTGGAACATGGCCTAAAATTAGGGAAAGTAAGGATGTCAGTGGGCTTCCCTGGTGAAGTAGGCTTAGCAGTACAGAATCTGCCTGCCAACGCAGGAGATGCAGGTTTGATCCCTGGAGAAGAAAACGGCACCCCACTTCAGTATTCTTGCCTGAGAAATACCACGGATGGAGGAGCCTGGCAGGCTACAGTCCATGGGGTTGTAAAAAGCCATACAGGACTTAGTGACTAAACAACAGCAAACAAGGGTTATCAACACATTGTCACTTTGTAGCTCCTTAATCTTGCAAAGTTTCTGTGTTTAACACAAACTGGATTGAGATAATAAATTCATTTCCTAGGAAAAAAATCTAAAAGTTTTGATTCTTTGCCTTCCAGTTGTACATTAAGACGTATTCGATTATTTCCACCAAGGGCCCCTCAAAAAACACTCAGAAATAAGCAACCTAAAGTTACATACTTTTCATCGAGTACCCACTTGTTTAACCTCAGTCTACCCTGCCAGAATGTGGGCAGTGCAGGAACTGTATATTCAGTCTAGTTCCTGACCATCACTTAATAACTGTACGTAATTGTACAGGTCAAGTTTCAGTCAGGACAGAAGCTTGAATGTTACATAAGTGTAAAGTTGTTATTTAAGTTACAGAAAGTAGAACTCTAAATTTCTTAGAGGTTGCAAGTACTGCAAGCAGCCTTCATCTCTAATATGTACTTGGGAGAAAAAGAGACAAACTTATTGAAATTTAGAACCATAGAGGAAAGGACCTCATGAGCATGGGACCAGGATCTCTGAGGAGAGGGGCTTAATGAATCTAGTTCTTCTAGAGTTGGACGGTTACAAACTTGATTTTCATACAGATAGAGAATGCACTTCTGATGGAGTGAGAAACCTTCAAGGCTAAAGCGCCTCTTAATGAAAGTTAAAGAGGAGAGAGAAAAAGCTGGCTTAAAACTCAACATTCAAAAAACTAAGATCATGGTATCCGGTCCCATCACTTCATGTCAAATAGATGGGGAAACAGTGACAACACTGATAGACTTTATTTTCTTGGGCTCCAAAATTACTGCAGATGGTGACTGCAGCCATGAAATTAAAAAATGCTTGCTCCTTAGAAGAAAAGCTATGACCAACCTAGACAGCATATTAAAAAGCAGAGACATTACTTGGCCAACAAAGGTCTGTCTAGTCAAGGCTATGGTTTTTCCAAGAGTCATATATGGATGTGAGAGTTGGGCCATAAAGAAAGCTGAGTGCCAAAGAATTGATGCTTTTGAATTGTGGTTGTTGGAGAAGACTCTTGAGAGTCTCTTGGACTGCAAGAAGATCAAATCTGTCAATCCTAAAGGAAATCAGTCCTTAATATTCACTGGAAGGACTGATGCTAAAGATGAAGCTCCAATACTTTGGCCAGCTGATGCAAAGGACTGATTCATTGGAAAAGACCCTGATGCCAGGCAAAATTGAAGAGAGGAAGAGCAGAGGATGACAGAGGATGAGATGGCTAGATGGCACCACTGACTCAATGGACATGAGTTTGAGCAAACTCTGGGAGGTGATAATGGACAGGGAAGCCTGGTATGCTTCAGTCCATGGGGTTGCAAAGAGTCGGACACAACTGTGTGACTGAACTGAACTGAAAGTCCATAGCATATACAAGCAGACAAGAAGTCTGTAGGAATCCCACAGGAAACAGAAAACACATTCCCCTTCCTCCAACCTTCCAGTCACCCTCACACATCCCTCTTGGCAGAGATTAAGATAGATCCAGCTGGAGATACAGAAACATGGGTTCAGCCTGAGAATCACAAAACACAGAGAACAAAGATCAGGAGATCAGTTAATAATGGTGGAAGAAGCACAATGATAGGCTGGGCTCCCTGTGTAATGTATCAACTTCTCACCAGCTATCTGTTTTATACATGGTAGTATATGTATGTCTATGCTGCTTTCTCCATTCACCCCCTCTCTTTCCCTACTGTGTCCATAAGTCTATTCTCTATATTGATGTCCATTCCTTCCCTGCACATATGAGCTAGAGGGCTGGGGTTGGGGGAGGGCAGGGATGCTCAGGAGAGAAGCGATAAATGTATAATTATGGCTGAATTGCCTTGTTGTATGGCAGAAACCAACACAACATTGTAAAGTAATTTTCCTCCAATTAAAGAATAAATTAAAAAAAAAAAGCACAGCATTAAATGTTGCATGGTAGACGAGAGGAGACAGATAGGTTGCCCTAATTTGGTTCCTGGTCCCATCACTTAATAGCTATTGATCTCTGGTTCCTTATACTTGATAGACTAATTTGCCCTAGGTATAAAACAGGAAGTGTTAACACCTAGGAATTGTTGTGAGAAGTGAATTCAATAATGAGATTAACTGCTTATCATACAAACTCAGATGAGTATGTGACAAATGTTAGCTGTTATAAATGTTATTTGTATTATATAGCAAGATATATAATGGTATATTCCAACTGAAAACTTCTGATGTACACTACAGATTAGTGGTTTTCAATGGTTTATGCGTCTTCAATACCTGGGAAGGCTTGTGCTTGTAGTAACATACCCGGAAATTGGGCTTCCCTTGTGGCTCAGTGGTGAACAATCTGCTTGCAATGGAAGAGATACAGAATATGCAGCTTCTTTCCGTGAGTTGGGAAGATCCCCTGGAGGAAGGCATGGCAACCCATTCCAGTATTCTTGCTTGCTGGAAAAATTCCATGGACAGAGGAGCTTAGCAGACTACAGTCCATGGGGTCAGAAAGAGTTGGCACAACTGAAGTGACTGAGTATGCATGCACCTGGCAATTAATATGCATATTTCAAGAAGATTCTGAATGTGTATCTACCATCATTCATTAATTTGTAAACTTCCTATTATGTGCCATGTCCCTGTCATTGTAGAATTTATAGTTTAGCAGATGACAGAGACAGCTGAACAATTACAACAAAGTAGCATAAAGGCCGGGAGAGGGGAAGTATGACAGAGATGGGTAATGAACCTCAATAAAGTCTCAGAGGATGTTCTCTAAGGAAGAGAAATCTGAGGCCCGAGTAGGTTAGCTAGGCAAAGTTTGCAGGGAATATGACACTCCATATACTTTATAAAGTTAAAAATAAAGAACTTAACAAGCAAAAGGTTTCACACCAATGCAAGAGCTAGCGTTTGGAACATAATGAGATCTTCAGATTGCACAGTGAAAATGTTTAATCCTGTATCTTGAAAGGTTTAAGACAATGCCATATATTTTATTCAGTCTTTCTAGAGAATTTAGTACAATGCTGAGTAAATAAGCTGAATATATATTTGTTAGAAAGTATAGTTCTATGGTGTTGTACTGTTATGGCTCAGGGTCTGTCTGGTGAGATTAGTACCCACCCTAATAACTCAGCTGGTAAATCTGCCTGCAATGGAGGAGACCCTGGTTCAGGGTTGGGAAGATCCACTGGAGAAGAGATAGGCTGCCCACTCCAGTATTTTTAGGTTTCCCTAGTGGCTCAGCTGGTAAAGAATCCACCTGCAGTGCAGGAGATCTGGGTTCGATCCCTGGGTTGGGAAGATCCCATGGAGAAGGGAAAGGCTCCAGTATTCTAGCCTGGAGAATTCCATGGACTGTATAGACACGACTGAGTGACTTTCACTTTTACTTTTCCATTGGGGCCTTGAATTATTAACTGAGTATCTTGACATACTAGAATAGAATTACAAACTGGGCAAGGAGGTGGTGTATTATGTTAATCCATTTAATAATAATCCAGTTTATAGCTCTACTATATATATGCATACATTATTCTTTCAGAATTCTATTATATATGAAAAAGTGAAAGTGTTAGTTGCTCAGTTGTGTCTGACTCTTTGCGACCACATGGACTGTAGCCCGCCAGGCTCCTCTGTCCATGGAATTCTCCAGGCAAGAATACTGGAATGTGTTGCCTTACCCTTCTCCAGGAGATCTTCCCAACCCAAGGATGGAACTCAGGTTTCTTGCATTGCAGGCAGATTCTTTACTGTCTGAGCCATCTATGTATGGATAGCTCTGTATTTCTACACACAACAGTGATGCAGTGATACAGCCAAGGCTATTGCATCACATTTTTTTCCTTCTTGGTCCCTGGTTTTGATTGTACATCCATTGTGTGACAGAGATCAAAGAACTATTCGTATGAACATCTTGGTGGAGTTACTGTCTCAGTGTGAAATGACCCTAGACATCCTGACTTCTTTTACAGTTGAAACAACACTTTGATTATAAAAGATAATGTTATATTTTTAATTTTCATGTATGATGTTATTTGTTATACAATATCATTAGCCAGAAAACCTAGATCTCTTAGTTCCCTTGCAGATATGCCTTTGCTGCTGCTGCTAAGTCACTTCAGTCGTGTCCGACTCCTAGTGACCCCATGGACTGCAGCCTACCAGGCTCCTCTGTCCATGGTATTGCCAGGCAAGAGTACTGGAGTGGGTTGCCATTGCCTTCTCCGATATGCCTTTAATGACCTCTTATTCTCTGAGCTAATAGGTCATACCTTGTGCTAGATCATTATTTCTTTACAAAAGACATGTGATGTTTATCATCAACTACCTCTAAAAATTCTACAAATGATTAGTGAAACAATGATTTCAAAGCTGTCTAGTATTCTCTGGTGGAAAAGTACCTTGCATGAAATTAGCATTAAATAGAACAATATATCCATATACAAATGAGAAATAATGATAATCCTTACCTTATATTTTGTGTACTCAAACTTTATTTAGAGTCATCAGACTATTTTTATAATATTCTCTATCAATAGGGAAAGGATAATGAAATATAAATGTCTCTCTATATATGTGTATGTGTGTTTTGAGGAGAAACTCACTCTAGGGAGAATTGGAAAATACAGAGATTCTTGATGCCTTAACTTCAGTAGAGAGTAGACACATGCAAAATGACACTAATTATAGGATACACAGAATAACCATATACTGTTCAATAATCAAATGAGAAAAAAAGACTCAGAAAGGGAAAGTTATTTTTACATAGTCTCACAAATAGACGGCCAAGAGAACATACTTTTCTCCCTTTCCAGATTAAGTCAACAAATAATAAGCATGTGCCAAGCAGCCTTTTTGAAAAGTAGGAGTAAAGAACAGTTCCTTAGGAATATACAGTTTAGTATGGTTTCCAGCTCTTCATACATTTATATGGTATTTGAAAGTAAAAGAGGAGAGTGAAAAAGTTGGCTTAAAGCTCAACATTCAGAAAACGAAGATCATGGCTTCTCGTCCCACCACTTCATGGGAAATAGATGGAGAAACAGTGGAAACAGTGTCAGACTTTATTTTGGGGGCTCCAAAATCACTGCAGATGGTGACTGCAGCCATGAAATTAAAAGACACCTACTCCTTGGAAGAAAAGTTATGACCAACCTAGATAGCATATTCAAAAGCAGAGACATTACTTTGCCAACAAAGGTCCATCTAGTCAAGGCTATGGTTTTTCCAGTGGTCATGTATGGATATGAGAGTTGGACTGTGAAGAAGGCTGAGTGCCAAAGAATTGATGCTTTTGAACTGTGTTGTTGGAGAAGACTCTTGAGAGTCCCTTGGACTGCAAAGAGATCCAACCAGTCCATTCTGAAGGAGATCAGTCCTGGGTGTTCTTTGGAAGGAATGATGCTAAAGCTGAAACTCCAGTACTTTGGCCACCTCAGGCAAAGAGCTGACTCATTGGAAAAGACTGATGCTGGGAAGGATTGGGGGCAGGAGAAGGGGATGATAGAGGATAAGATGTCTGGATGGCATCACTGACTTGATGGACGTGAGTCTGATTGAACTCCGGGAGATAGTGATGAACAGGGAGGCCTGGTGTGCTGCGACTCATGGGGTCGCAAAGAGTTGGACACGACTGAGTGACTGAACTGAATTGAACTGAAATGTATTGTGTTAAGCAATTTGAAGAAAGGCATGAACCTGGCGGTGAGGTGGTCTTTGTGATAAAAATACATCATTTTGACACATCCAGAGCGATGTGTTTTATATATAGATACAGATACACACACACACACACACACACACACACACATGTATTCCTGCACATGATACCACTCTAACAGAAGAAAGCGAAGAGAAACTGAAGAGCCTCTTGATAAGGGTGAAAGAGGAGAGGGAAAAAGTTGGCTTAAAACTCATCATTCAAAAAACTAAGTTAATGGCATACGGTCCCATCACTTCATGGCAAATAGGGAAACAGTTAAATAAATGACAGATATCATTTTCTTGGGCTCTAAAATCACTGTGGACAGTAATAGCAGCCATAAAATTAAAAGACACCTATCCTTGGAAGAAAAGCAATGACAAACCTAGACAGTGTGTTAAAAGCAGCAATATCACTTTGCAGACAAAGTCTGTATAGTCAAAGCTATGGTGCTTCCAGTAGTCATGTACAGATGTGAGAGCTGGACCATAAAGAAGGCTGAGCACTGAAGAATTAATCCTTTTGGACTGTGGTGCTGGAGAAGACTATCATAGAGTCCTTTGGACAGCAAGGAGATCAAGCCAGTCAATCCTAAAGGACATAAATTCAGCTTTATACATATGAATAAGGTTTGCCTGGTGGCTCAGCAGTGAAAGAACCTGCCTGCAATGCAGGACGTGCAAGTCTGCACGTTTGATCCCTCAGTCGAGAAGATCCCCTGGAGAAGGAAATGGCACCCTACTCCGGTATTCTTGCCTGGGAAATTCCATGGACAGAGGAGCCTGGCAGGCTACAGTCTATGGGGTCATGAAGAGTTGGATATGACATCAACTAAACCACCAGCACAACATATGATTAAAATGAACATCAGCACAACTTTGTGTAATACACTTAAAGATTATTAGTTTTCACATATGAATATTCTCCTATGTCCATTCTTTCAGATGGACTTTAAAATAATTTTCTTGAGTGCCAACACCCTTAAGGATAATATGCATCTGTTGTAATTAGCTACAATTATTATATTGTTACTATTTCATTTTAACTACAGAATTCAAATCAAGATTAATTCTAAGATACTTCACAGAAACTTGTAATCACAATTTACAATAATTTTAAAACTTCTATTATCTCTAAAATTACTAGAACTATACAAATGCCTACAATCAAATTGCCTGAGTTTTCTCATCTGTACTATAAAACAGTAAAATAAACAATTAATTCTGAATCTAGCTGATGATCAAAATAAAATTGGAGGTACTTCTTTGATGGTCCAATGGTTAAGACTTCACCTTCCAATGAAGCGGGTGCAGGTTTGATCCCTAGTCAGCTGAAATCCATGTGTCTTGTGGCCAAAAATCTAAAACATAAAACAGAAACAATATTGTAAAAAATTCAATAGAGGCTTTAAAAATGATTCACATCAAAATTAAATCTTTAAAATAATAAAATTAGAACCTTTTTAAGTTTTCTTATTTTTTATCTAATGTCTTTTTTCTGTTTCAGGACTCTATCCAGCATACATTATATTTAAACATCATATTTCCATAGGCTCCTCTCTTCTATAGTAGTTTCTTAGGTTAGGTTATTTTTTCCAAGACCTTTACAGTTTTGAGAAATGCCAAGTATTTTGAATGTCCCTCTATTGGAGGTTACTTCATGATGCTTACAAATGTGTTATTCCTGATTAAACTGGGGTTATAAGTTTTGAAAATAAGACTGAAGATTTTCTAAAATATGCATTTCTATATTTATTTACAATTGTGTGGATCATACATGAGAATTTTTCAAAACCTCTTCAGGATTTAATTACTACTTAAATTGTCTCTTCCCTCAGGTGCTATTTGCTCTGTTTAGTAACAATCAGATACCAGTTAAGGATTAAGATCTGAGAATCTATTTTCTTCAGTTTTGGGAAAACTCTTAGCTATATTATTTCTTATTTCTTTTTATAGTTTCTCCTTTCTTTTCTTCTGAAACTCCAGGTACAGGTAAAATTGAGTTAATCTATTCTCCCGGTCTCTTAATGTTGGCATGCATGTTATATGTGTCTGTTTTTCTCTCCTCCATCCTGAATTTCTCAGAACAATCTTTAGATTTACTAATTCCTCTTCACAAATGTGTAGAATTTATTCCTCACAATGAACTGTCAAGATTTCTTTTCCTTTTTCACGTTCAAAGTTTTCTTGAGATATTTTTGCTTTATAAATTCAAAATGAATTTGTAATTTTGATTTTAAAAGCTTTGTCAAGTAATTCCATAAAATTAATATTATAATATAATGTAATTAATATAATTTACAAAGAATCCATGCTTGGAGCAGTGAGGTTTTCTTAACTTTAGAGTTCTTCTTGTGACTTTAGTGTACATTTTATTTTGACTGGAGAAGGACAGCTTTTTCCCTTGGTCCTTTCTTGTCTAAGTTTTCAGGTGCTATGATTGCCTTCACTTGGCACTCTTGAGGCACCAATCCAGAATCAAGTTTGATAACAGCACTTTAAGTTTCTTGCTCTGGGGAGATATTAGGGGTTCAAACTTTATGCAAGATACCAGTTAAGGATTAAGATCTGAGAATCTATTTTCTTCAGTTTTGGGAAAACTCTTAGCTATATTATTTCTTATTTCTTTTTATAGTTTCTCCTTTCTTTTCTTCTGAAACTCCAGGTACAGGTAAAATTGAGTTAATCTATTCTCCCGGTCTCTTAATGTTGGCATGCATGTTATATGTGTCTGTTTTTCTCTCCTCCATCCTGAATTTCTCAGAACAATCTTTAGATTTACTAATTCCTCTTCACAAATGTGTAGAATTTATTCCTCACAATGAACTGTCAAGATTTCTTTTCCTTTTTCACGTTCAAAGTTTTCTTGAGATATTTTTGCTTTATAAATTCAAAATGAATTTGTAATTTTGATTTTAAAAGCTTTGTCAAGTAATTCCATAAAATTAATATTATAATATAATGTAATTAATATAATTTACAAAGAATCCATGCTTGGAGCAGTGAGGTTTTCTTAACTTTAGAGTTCTTCTTGTGACTTTAGTGTACATTTTATTTTGACTGGAGAAGGACAGCTTTTTCCCTTGGTCCTTTCTTGTCTAAGTTTTCAGGTGCTATGATTGCCTTCACTTGGCACTCTTGAGGCACCAATCCAGAATCAAGTTTGATAACAGCACTTTAAGTTTCTTGCTCTGGGGAGATATTAGGGGTTCAAACTTTATGCAACGAGTTAGTGAGCAGCTTGATTTGATTCCCAGTTTGGAGTCCACACGCCCTTTAGCTGTTGTTTTCTATGTAGCCAGGTTTTTAGCCTTTCATTCAGGTTGCAGTTAGCTGTGTGGGAGTCCTGGCCTTGCCCTTAGTTTCTCTTCCTGAATGGAGTACTGAACTAGTTACCTATTGCTGGATCGCACACTACCACAAACTCAGCAGGCTGCAGCAAGACACACTTACTATCTAACAGTTGTGGGTCAGGAATGTGAGGACCGATTACCTGGGTCTTATGACCGGGATTTTTAAGGCTACACACCAGGCGTTAGCCAGGTAGCCTTTTGGCTGGGAAAGACGACTTTAAAGTGCTTTCAAAAGCAACTATATGCTAGTTAAAATAATCTCAAGTTAATAAATAGGTAAAATCAGTTTCTTTAGACTGTGTTAAAACAAAGCGTTAGGTTGTTTGCAGAGTTCATTGCCCCGCAGCTGTATGATTGAGGACGTTGGCTTCTTGCTGGCTCTCAGCTGGAAGCCACTCTTAGGTCCATGAAGCTGCCCTCAGGTGTTCGCCACAAGCCACAAGAATTTCCTCCATATGGCTGGTTATTTCATCAAGCTTGCAGCCAGGGTCTCTCCTCTCAATAAGGACCTTCTGCTTCTTTTAAGAGTTTTCCCCTGATACACTTAAAGTCATACACACAGAAAATTATCTCCCTTTTGATTAATTCAACATCACCGGATTTGGGACCTTAACTACATTTTAAAAATCCCTTTACCTTTGCCATTTATGGGCTTGCCTTGTGGCCCAACTAGTAAAGAACCTGCCTGCAATGCAGGAGACATGGGTTCAATCCCTGGGTTTGGAAGATCCCCTGGAGAAGGGAAAGGCTACGCACTCTAATATTCTGGCCTGGAGAATTCCCTGGACTGTACAGTCCATGAGGTCACAAAGAGTTGGACACAACTGAGCAACTTTCACTTTCACTTTCTTTACCATATTATAGGGACCAGAAGCAAGTCAAGGTCCCACTCATACACCAAGGGAAAGAATTACAGACAGCATGATGTCAGGAGGTGAGAATCATGGGTCACCCTGGAGTCTATTTACTACAAGCACCTTCATCTCCCATCAATGTCTGGTTCCAGAAAACACTCTTGGCCTCAGTTTGGCTCCCTGCTTTGCATTTCTGGTTTTTCACTAGCTCAGGAAGATGTTTACCTTGTTCCTTACTTCCTCTATGTCTATCCAGTATTTTATCCTTTTATATTCTACCAGGTGTAAGTTTTTGTTTGTAACAGAGAGGTTTTGCAAAAGGATAAATATACAAAGCCATCTTACCCCATCAGAAATGTCTGTGTTATCAGGATTAGGACAGGTTTTTGAAACCTTGGTGTGTTTTAATGTAAAGAAGTATTTAACTAAACGGCTTGGGGAAGATGGTTAAAGAAGAGAGGATTATGTTTAGTGTGAAAGGACAGGGAATTGGTCAATACAACTAGGGGCATTAAAACTTTGCCATCACATTTTAAAAACAATTTTAAAAGTTGTCTATACCTGCTTTACAGCAACAGCCTCAATTTCTAATTATACTCTGGAAAGACCACACAATCTTCATATTGTCACACTATAGAAATAGCACTGTCAATGACTAGGTTTTTCCCTACCTAGCTTTGTAAGGAATACTTCATCAGACAATTTATTACACTATGGTTCTTTATCATACAAAAGTAAGGGAGGCAATGAATGAAAAATAAGGCAAGAAAAGAGATACTCAGAACAGGATTCCAACCATAAAATAAAATACACACTATAATGTAATGATCTGAACACTACGGGCAAAGTCCTTAGTGTTTCTGACTTTTCACTGATACAGAAACCCTGTTTCTTTGCAGACCTTGGGAGAGTTACACTTAGGGCTGACACTTATGAACAATAGTTTAATAATCTTAATAGTTTCACCTGAGAGTTAAAGCCTGACCTGAGAAAGTGACAGTTTAAACACCATGATTTTAAGATAATCATATGAAATAAGGGTCACAAAATATTGCTTATATCAATCTGCCAGGGCAAGTCCTTTATTTCTTTTCTGAAAATAACTGGTTCTTTATGTTAAAAGGCAGAGGATATAGTCCTTAAAATTTTTTTGATTCTGAGGTTCTTTAACCTTCTCGATAAATGCAAGTTGACTAAGCAG
Source organism: Madoqua kirkii (assembly GCA_006408675.1). Classification (NCBI taxonomy): domain Eukaryota; kingdom Metazoa; phylum Chordata; class Mammalia; order Artiodactyla; family Bovidae; genus Madoqua; species Madoqua kirkii. The sequence continues at coordinate 7,249 of SJYC01053064.1, read as the reverse complement.
ATAAATTAATGTTTACTGTGAGAAACTCACAGACCATGGTACCAGGGGGATATATTTTAGACATATTCAGAATGGCTGTAAAAATTAATGCCTGCAAGATGAATGGGGAAGGAAGCTGCTGTGGCACGGGCTTAGCTTTACTGTCATATAGCACCACCTGATTCTCTCTTAAATCTTGGTTGGTGTAACGGACAGAGACTCAATACAGGGCTCCATAGGACACGACTGAGCGACTTCACTTTCACTTTTCACTTTCATGCATTGGAGAAGGAAATGGCAACCCACTCTAGTATTCTTGCCTGGAGAATCCCAGGGACAGCGGAGACTGGTGGGCTGCTGTCTATGGGGTCGCACAGAGTTGGACACAACTGAAGCGATTTCAGCAGCAGCAGCATAGGAATACAGAATAGCAAACCTCCCAGTTCTGAAAGGCCAAAGGCCTTAAAAGAGACATTCTGTCTCCATACATTTTCCACAGCTAACTTTGAATGGAGTTTATCATCATGAAGTGTCAGAACTTATTTTAAAAGATTTTAACTGCCTGGTACAGATTAGAGAGGGCTTACCTGGTGGCTCAGTAGTAAAGAACCCACCTGCCAGTGCAGGAGCTGTGGGTTCAATCCCTGGGTCAGGAGGATCCCCTGGAGAAGGAAATGGCAACCCACTCCAGTATTCTTGCCTGGGGAATCCTTATGGACAGAGTTCATGGGATCACAAAAGAGTCACATACAACTGAATGATTAAAACAAAAATAAACATAGATGAGAAAGCAAAGTTTTATTGAAGACATTTTCTAATCATGAAAATAAATACTGCTTTAAAAAGACATAAAATAAACAATAAATAAAGACATATAGAATAAGTTACTGACTCTATGCAACCCCATAGATGGCAGCCAACCAGGTTCCTCCATCCCTGGGATTCTCCAGGCAAGAACACTGAAGTGGGTTGCCATCGCCTTCTCCGAAGATGTCTATCATGTAACCAAAATTACTAAAAGTATCAGCTTTTTTTTTTGACTTGCTCTTATATCAGATATTCTTTAAGACAATTTAAAGATATATATTTTTTATGAGACACTCCCTATCACTTCCACAGTACTAGAAATCTCTCTTTGTTCCTCAAATCATTCTTTGTTACAATTTGACCCACAGATCAGCATTTTTTAAAGAAGTCTATAATGCATAATAAAACAGAATTAAGATGAAAATTGCATGTATTAAGCTTATAAAAAATGAAAAAATGTACACATTTTAAACATAGGATATGACACCAAGTAGAGTGTATAGTTAAACCTGAAAGCAGGAAGCAGATGTTTGCAAGAAAACAGGAGATGATGAGAAAGCAAAGAGGAAAGAGCCAAAAGGAGAAGGTGAAGATGTGATAGTGTGCCTGTTTTTATCATATGGACTCTGCATGATCTTCATTCTGTTTGCCCTCAGGTTTAGGGTTTTTACAGCAAGTCAGAGTCCATAGGAAATAGGAATTAAACAAAATAATGGCCGCAGTTTTAAAGTGGATACACAGAAAATTAAGCCTCTCTCATCGCTAGGTATGTTTGCAGTGTGATTGCCTATTAGAAGCTGTTTTGGGGTAAAAGAGATGCAGCAAGACAGACTGGGTTTATGTGTTTCTTGAATTCCAAAATTTCCCCAAATGGCCAGGCTGCCTTTATGATCTTCAGCATTTTCTCCGACCATGTCTTAAAACTACACTATGAGATAGTCTGAGTAGACATAGTGACTCAGGGCATGATCTTTGATTCAGAATTCAATTCCTAGTTTTGTCAGTTTCCCTCTGTGAGCTTGCATGTTTGACTCCCCAACATTCTAGTACTCTACCTTCCACAGGGAAGATGATATTATCTACCTACCTCCAGGATTTTTATGAGGATTACATGAGATCAGTCTTGTTAACTGAGCATTGTGCCTGAAATTACACTTTAGAAACTCAAGTAGAAACCATAATATGGAGATGGAAATGGCAACCCGCTCCAGTAAACTGGTGGGCTGCTGTCTATGGGGTCGCACAGAGTTGGACACAACTGAAGCGATTTCAGCAGCAGCAGCATAGGAATACAGAATAGCAAACCTCCCAGTTCTGAAAGGCCAAAGGCCTTAAAAGAGACATTCTGTCTCCATACATTTTCCACAGCTAACTTTGAATGGAGTTTATCATCATGAAGTGTCAGAACTTATTTTAAAAGATTTTAACTGCCTGGTACAGATTAGAGAGGGCTTACCTGGTGGCTCAGTAGTAAAGAACCCACCTGCCAGTGCAGGAGCTGTGGGTTCAATCCCTGGGTCAGGAGGATCCCCTGGAGAAGGAAATGGCAACCCACTCCAGTATTCTTGCCTGGGGAATCCTTATGGACAGAGTTCATGGGATCACAAAAGAGTCACATACAACTGAATGATTAAAACAAAAATAAACATAGATGAGAAAGCAAAGTTTTATTGAAGACATTTTCTAATCATGAAAATAAATACTGCTTTAAAAAGACATAAAATAAACAATAAATAAGGACATATAGAATAAGTTACTGACTCTATGCAACCCCATAGATGGCAGCCAACCAGGTTCCTCCATCCCTGGGATTCTCCAGGCAAGAACACTGAAGTGGGTTGCCATCGCCTTCTCCGAAGATGTCTATCATGTAACCAAAATTACTAAAAGTATCAGCTTTTTTTTTTGACTTGCTCTTATATCAGATATTCTTTAAGACAATTTAAAGATATATATTTTTTATGAGACACTCCCTATCACTTCCACAGTACTAGAAATCTCTCTTTGTTCCTCAAATCATTCTTTGTTACAATTTGACCCACAGATCAGCATTTTTTAAAGAAGATATCAGCTTTTTTTTTTGACTTGCTCTTATTCAGATATTCTTTAAGACAATTTAAAGATATATATTTTTTATGAGACACTCCCTATCACTTCCACAGTACTAGAAATCTCTCTTTGTTCCTCAAATCATTCTTTGTTACAATTTGACCCACAGATCAGCATTTTTTAAAGAAGTCTATAATGCATAATAAAACAGAATTAAGATGAAAATTGCATGTATTAAGCTTATAAAAAATGAAAAAATGTACACATTTTAAACATAGGATATGACACCAAGTAGAGTGTATAGTTAAACCTGAAAGCAGGAAGCAGATGTTTGCAAGAAAACAGGAGATGATGAGAAAGCAAAGAGGAAAGAGCCAAAAGGAGAAGGTGAAGATGTGATAGTGTGCCTGTTTTTATCATATGGACTCTGCATGATCTTCATTCTGTTTGCCCTCAGGTTTAGGGTTTTTACAGCAAGTCAGAGTCCATAGGAAATAGGAATTAAACAAAATAATGGCCGCAGTTTTAAAGTGGATACACAGAAAATTAAGCCTCTCTCATCGCTAGGTATGTTTGCAGTGTGATTGCCTATTAGAAGCTGTTTTGGGGTAAAAGAGATGCAGCAAGACAGACTGGGTTTATGTGTTTCTTGAATTCCAAAATTTCCCCAAATGGCCAGGCTGCCTTTATGATCTTCAGCATTTTCTCCGACCATGTCTTAAAACTACACTATGAGATAGTCTGAGTAGACATAGTGACTCAGGGCATGATCTTTGATTCAGAATTCAATTCCTAGTTTTGTCAGTTTCCCTCTGTGAGCTTGCATGTTTGACTCCCCAACATTCTAGTACTCTACCTTCCACAGGGAAGATGATATTATCTACCTACCTCCAGGATTTTTATGAGGATTACATGAGATCAGTCTTGTTAACTGAGCATTGTGCCTGAAATTACACTTTAGAAACTCAAGTAGAAACCATAATATGGAGATGGAAATGGCAACCCGCTCCAGTATCCTTGCCTGGGAATCCCATGGACAGAGGAGCATGGCAGGCTATACTCCATGGGGTCTCAAGAGTCAGACACGACTTAGTGACTAAAACACCTAAACTCTTCATTCCCATCTCAGCCCCATAATCACTGATCTACTTTCTGTGTAAGTTTGTGTCTGGCTTCTTTTCACTTCGCATAACAGCTTTGATGTTCATCCATGTTGCGTTATCAGTATTTCATTTTTTAGTGCTTTTTTTAATCCATTCATTGATAGACAGTTGGATTTCTCTACTTTTTGGCTACTGTGAATAAAAGTGCTATAAATATTTGCAAAAAAAAAAAAAGAAACCATAATAATCATTATTATTATTAACATTATGGAGTACAGGATCAAATTAAGCCTAAAGAGTTTTCATGTACCTTCAGACTCTCTGAATTCCTCAGAGCTCTAAAATAGATGGTCACATTTCTTAAGAACTCAGCAGAGCTCAAACGTCTAATTTGCAAAGTCAGTGATATTTTCACTCATATGATACCCCACTGTGATATATTCAGATATTTGGGACAATTAGCAAGGGAGTGTTGGAATGTACAGCCATCATATTTCTCCCTGTGATTAAACTTATTCCCATTCTTTTATGCTGCTGCTACTGCTAAGTCACTTTAGTCGTGTCCGACTCTGTGTGACCTCATAGACGGCAGCCCACCAGGCTCCCCTATCCCTGGGATTCTCCAAGCAAGAACACTGGAGTGGGTTGCCATTTCCTTCTCTGATGTATGAAAGTGAAAAGTGAAAGGGAAGTCGCTCAGTCGTGTCCGACCCTCAGCGACCCCATGGACTGCAGCCTACCAGGCTCCTCCGTCCATGGGATTTTCCAGGTAAGAGTACTGGAGTGGGGTGCCATTGCCTTCTCCATTCTTTTATACTCTATATCATCTACATTACAAGGACAAATGATATAAAACTGTACCACTCATAACTGATTAAAATTCCATAGTTCATGGTTAATGATCACCAGGCTAAGCTAGCATCTTTCATAAGTTATTTTTTTAAATCTCTCAATAAAATCACATAGACCCAACTGGTTGAAGATTCATAAACATTAAAAAAAATTAACAACTGAGTATACTGATATACTTTGTCTACTGAAATAATGGGGGAATTTTAATAACATAGTTCAGGGTGGCTGGAACATCCTTACTACAGATGAGCTATTCAACATTCAATAAACTAAAGCTAATGAGCAGAATTTCATGTGTATCTGGATGGGAACATGGAAAATGGATTAAATATGAGAAATATGCATTCATCCTTCAAGAGAAGTAGCAAAGGCTTTCATCATTTAATTTATACAGCCATTCAGTCAATAATATTAAGTGTTAAATGGTGGTAGATCCTTAAAAAGGAGAGAAAGAGACTCACTGATTTTTTTGAATAATTTCAAGCTCCAAAAATGCAATTCAAGTATGTATACAATGACTGACTTAACATATTTTAAGTTATGGGATGTCTTTTGTGTGCAGAGATGTGAGAAAATAATCATTATATAAAGAGTGTTGTAGGCAATAGATAAAGCAAAGAAACAATAAACATGGCTATATCCCCACATACTAGAGCAACACATTTTCTTTCCAAAAATCTGACAAAAATATTACTTGACAGTCAGTTTACATGACTTTATTAAGCAATGGATTGTGACACAAATTCTTAAAAGTCTTTCATAAAATTGAGTATTTTTGCTTAATTTCTAGTACATTTTTTAACCAAGAATTCATAAATGCATTATCCAAAAAGTAGCTTGCAACTGCTTGAACGATTACTTAAAGCTTGACAGCTGAGAGAGGGGAGCTTTTACAGTAAATGCTTAAATTCTCTTATGTCAGATTGTTATCTGTGTTTACATTTTAGGTTTTTCTAATGAAATTAAATGGAAAATGATTATAGAGGTCAGTGATCTCCTTTGGTCAGGTACAAAGACTGAGAAAATACACCTGTGTTTTCACAATATTCCAAATTTCTAATCTGCAAAGAAGGTAAACACATTCTTTTTTGAAATCCACGTTTAGAAGTCTATCAGTGAACTTTGGACTCTGGTACTTAAACTCAGAAACATAAATAAAATGCTAATAGCAATGTATGTTAGTTCCCCTCCCCTCGTTTTAATGTTAAGTAATACTATGCACAATAAAACAATTTCAATTTTCTTTTCTAAGGGTACAAAATCCCAGCCTATCTCTGAAATTCTGTTTGGAGCAAGCAAAGAACGGCTTGACTTGGCATTTTTTAAAATTCCCGTGTTTGGTGTTTAAACATATAACGTCAGTACAGCGGCGGCATCTTAGCTTCTGCAGCTTACAACCCACATGATTTTTAGCTTTTCTGAAAGCTATGTCATACATATACACAACGAATACATAGCTAATCATGCTCAGAGGAAAAGCGAACAACTATTAGACTTTCCCGGTTCCCAGGAGGACAGCACTCTTAAGATCAGACTCTTAAAGGTACTTGGCCTCTGACTGGAGAAGAGGGGAGGAGAGGTGAGGTACCACAGCAGGCCTGGGTATGCCAAGCTGCTTCCTGGCTTTCTTGCCTGGACGCCAACTTGGCGAACGAAGATCTGCTGCCGGCAAACACAGATCAGTCAGAATAAAGTCGCCACAGACTTAACCAAACAAAGCATAAATGGCTCTTTTCAGCACGAGTCTGTGAGGAGGGATGTTCCTGAGCCCAGCAACCCCATTTCCTTCTTCCAAGATTCCCAACTCGCCTTTTCTAAACCCTTTCTGACTTATAAGGCAGGTGGCTGATCACCTAAGCACTGCCCCTTCCCTCCCCCGCCCCCGCCTTCCCGTCCCTCATCTCATTCACCTCCTAGCCCAAGTTCAACTTTTTCGTGGGTTCGGAAAGGGGGCAGACTAGCAGGCTGGGAAGTTAGGGCAGGCGCGCTCCCACCACACCACGCAGATTCGAGCGGCGCTGGCGTGACGGAAAAAGGCGGGCACGGGGGCCAGTCGGGAGGTGGCAACGAGGGCACAGGGCACGCCTCGCAGGGGGACGGGGGCGGGGCCACGTGCCAGTCCCAGGGTTCCCAGCTCCAGCACCCGAAGGCTCGCGCGCCCCAGCCCGCCCGCCGCCCGCCGCCCGCCGCGCCGCCGCCCGCGAGCATCCCGGTCCTAGGACTCTGCGCTTCGCTCAGCCCGCGAGCGCGCGGCACGAAGGCGCGTCGCCATCCATGCCCCGGCCGCGCGAGCAGGAGGCGCTCGCAGCCCCAGGCGTGTAATGCGAGGCTGAGCGCGTGGCGGCCCGCGTCGTGCCCTGCGGAGCCAGGCGCGGGAGGTGAGGGGCGCACTCCAGCTCAGCTCCTGTCTCTTATACACATCTGATTCTCCAGGCAAGAACACTGAAGTGGGTTGCCAT
>SJYC01053063.1:0-26047 GCA_006408675.1 Madoqua kirkii | reverse complement strand
CAAAGAACGGCTTGACTTGGCATTTTTTAAAATTCCCGTGTTTGGTGTTTAAACATATAACGTCAGTACAGCGGCGGCATCTTAGCTTCTGCAGCTTACAACCCACATGATTTTTAGCTTTTCTGAAAGCTATGTCATACATATACACAACGAATACATAGCTAATCATGCTCAGAGGAAAAGCGAACAACTATTAGACTTTCCCGGTTCCCAGGAGGACAGCACTCTTAAGATCAGACTCTTAAAGGTACTTGGCCTCTGACTGGAGAAGAGGGGAGGAGAGGTGAGGTACCACAGCAGGCCTGGGTATGCCAAGCTGCTTCCTGGCTTTCTTGCCTGGACGCCAACTTGGCGAACGAAGATCTGCTGCCGGCAAACACAGATCAGTCAGAATAAAGTCGCCACAGACTTAACCAAACAAAGCATAAATGGCTCTTTTCAGCACGAGTCTGTGAGGAGGGATGTTCCTGAGCCCAGCAACCCCATTTCCTTCTTCCAAGATTCCCAACTCGCCTTTTCTAAACCCTTTCTGACTTATAAGGCAGGTGGCTGATCACCTAAGCACTGCCCCTTCCCTCCCCCGCCCCCGCCTTCCCGTCCCTCATCTCATTCACCTCCTAGCCCAAGTTCAACTTTTTCGTGGGTTCGGAAAGGGGGCAGACTAGCAGGCTGGGAAGTTAGGGCAGGCGCGCTCCCACCACACCACGCAGATTCGAGCGGCGCTGGCGTGACGGAAAAAGGCGGGCACGGGGGCCAGTCGGGAGGTGGCAACGAGGGCACAGGGCACGCCTCGCAGGGGGACGGGGGCGGGGCCACGTGCCAGTCCCAGGGTTCCCAGCTCCAGCACCCGAAGGCTCGCGCGCCCCAGCCCGCCCGCCGCCCGCCGCCCGCCGCGCCGCCGCCCGCGAGCATCCCGGTCCTAGGACTCTGCGCTTCGCTCAGCCCGCGAGCGCGCGGCACGAAGGCGCGTCGCCATCCATGCCCCGGCCGCGCGAGCAGGAGGCGCTCGCAGCCCCAGGCGTGTAATGCGAGGCTGAGCGCGTGGCGGCCCGCGTCGTGCCCTGCGGAGCCAGGCGCGGGAGGCGAGGGGCGCACTCCAGCTCAGCTCGCAGCGCGCGGGGCGGGGCGCGGCTGCTGGGGGGGCCCGGCCGCCTGCGGGGAGCCGCGGAGGAGCAGGCGCGCTGCGGACCCGAGGGAGGGCACGGTTAAAGCTTTGCCATCAATTCCGAGTCCAGAAAGTCCGTCCTAAGCTCACACGCTAACTCTGCAGCCTCCCTCACGACCACAAGCCACCGAAGGCGGCGACACCTGATCCAGGGACCCAAACACGGGTCCCTTCTGTCCCCGGATACAATTACGCGGCGGAGACACACTCAAACTCACGCGCAGCAGCCAAGAGCCGAGGTAAGCGGAGGGACCACGCGGTTCGAGCGGGCGGAAGGGGGGGCGGGTAGGCAAGAGGAGAGGGGCGCTGTTTGATCCCGGAGGTGAGTGCTGGGCGAATGACTGCGATCCCGGGGTGGCGGTTAGGGGTCCGAAAGTGCAGTTGTGGTTGGGCTGAGGGAGTTAAGGGTTGGGGGTGGGTGAGAAGGAAGACCTTGAGCTGAGGCGGAGGGGTGTGAAGGAGATCTTTCCAAGCTGCCCCAGTCACGCCTGTGCGCCCTTCCCTCCCATATGGCTCTCGATTGAGGGTCCTCTCGTTTCGCGCGTGCAGGCTGAGAGGGCATAACGCGGCGCGGATGTGGCCAAGGACTTTGCACTTGACCCTGGAGGGATGGGCACCGCGGAACCCCAAGGCCATAGCCCGCTGCCAGGGATGGGGCCCCCGGGAGGTGCTGCTTCGGAAACTCTCCAACTCTCCTCCACTTCGTCCTCTCCTTGAGGGGGACTAGACCTGGGTGCGTTGGGGGTAGGGCGTGGCTGGGGACACAGACACAGGGACCTTTCAGTGCCCGCAAGCCTGTGCGACCCTGGGGAATGCACAGTAGTGTGGCAGGGTCTCCGCGCGGATGCGGGGACCATATGGCGTGCCCTTGCTCTGGGGAAGCCTGTGCGGGTGAGAGAGGAGTCGAGAGAAAGGACGCGCTGCAGGAAGTAGGGCGCCTTCCATGGACCGGAGAGCGGTGAGGGGGCCTGGGATATGCGGTTGGGAGTTGTACCGGGCAAACCGCGTAGGGGGGCGCAAGATTAAGCTGTGCGACCTGGCAGAAGGACGGTCACGGGTGGCGAGGGCTTTATTCAGTCTGTATGTGTAAATTCACTGCTCTAATTGAGGGTTTACTGAAGTTGAGTACCGGAACTTTCCACTCCGCAGCACTTCCTTATGAAAGGACCACCTCGGTACCTGTACCGCTGGTTCCCATCACCGTAAAGCAACTCTGGGGGCGAGGAGGGAAAAAAGTGAGAGAACTTCTGAAAGTCTGCAGACTAACTCAGCCGGCTGGGTTGTGTTAACTAGTCATTCTCAAGGGGAAGAGAGCGTATCACGAGTGCGGAGTGGGTAGCATTTTCAATTTCAACTAGGCATGACCCAAGAGTCACCTCTATTATGAATCAGTGTTAGTGATAGAGGCAGCCTTTTATTTCAGGTGGCTTCTATCCAGAAAAGGTAGAAAAAACGCTACTCTAAATCTTCCGTTTCCTTCAGGCTGTCATCTTGTATAATGAGTTTTTCAAGATTAATGACATGAAGATGTGGTAGTTTGGCTAGCTGCCGAGAGTACTGTTGTTTCTATATCTGATAATTTTGTGTTCAAAGAAAAACGTCTCCACTCAGAATTGGTGTAATTGGTGTGCTTTATTTCCACTTATTCCCAGAAAAAAAAAAGCCACTGAAAAAAGGAGGGGAAGTGCTTTTTAAATGGTATTTTAATAGTATTAGAAGTAATCGTATTTTATTCCCTGGAGATTTTAAAATTAATTGTAGAGTCATGCACATCAATATTGTTTAGTGAGGGAATCCACACTTTGCATTCATTGAATCCTATCATAAGTCAGCCTGTGTTTTTTTCTGTCTCAGAGAAACAGTGGACTGGTTTTCTCCTGTAGAAACTTATCTCCAGGCAGTTTGAAGTTTGTTTTTGGAATGTCTCTGTTCAACTATTCTACATAATTCCAGAAAAAAAACACTAGAGTATTATTGTTTTGCTTATGTTTTGTGATTTACTGCTATACGAGTGTTTAAAAACTACAGTGAAGCATAATGCCCTGACATTTAGTAATAGCCTGATAGTATGTATGTAAGTAGCTTGGGTGTAATTGAGTAAAAACTGTACTTGTGACTTTCTCTTGATGATACTACTGTAGATAATACTACTATAGAGATCAAACTCTTATATCTAAACTTTCCAGAGCTTTATGCTTATGGGGTTAATGCCTGGTGCACATATTAGAATAAGTAAACCAGTGCAGTAAATAAAAATACTTATAATAGAATTTGTCTTTTGTAAAGTCTTTTTTTGTATGTAAAGAGTTTGATAGTTCACATTTGATTTAAATTACTTAAAACATTTCATGGTGTCTTATAAATAACCATCAGTTTAATTACTATGTAAATATTGATGGCCAAGGAACAAAATAACCGCACTCTCAATTCTTAGACTCCTTTTCAAGGTTATTATGTACCTGTTTATCAGATAATATTGATATTGAATACTAATATTGATATTGAATATTGATGCTGTTTAATTCGCATTAAGTTTCCAAAGTACACCAAGAATAAGACACTTTGGATTGTTTTTGCAATATGTAATGAAACTGCGTTTATTTAACACCATCTGAGTTGTTGCTTATTTACATAAGCACATTTTCTGAATAGCTGACCCCTCACACCATTCATACTGAAACTTTAAAAATTTATCTATTAAAACAAGCAGTGTCTAAATGTTCCCCTCTTGGTTGGTCCCCAGGATGTAAGCTGAATTTTTTGTTAGATTGTCTTTATGAACATGAATTCATAAAGAATTGAATAGTGCTATTTCTTGAGGTGTATAGAGCTGTTTTTGTTTATGGTAAATGGTCTCAGCCTGCCTAGTTGAAATACTAGAATGGAGACATAAGTACTATTCTCTTCCTCTCTCTCTCTTTTTTTTAAATTTGTGGTTTTTCTGTGTCCTCTTTCTGTTATCAGCTATCACTTTCTACTGCTGTCAGACTGTAAGCGGCCCTGCTGCTGTATCTGTTGTCTTTTTTTGGCTTCTGAAATGATGTGGGCTAGTGCTCTAGTATAAAGCCTGTGTAATTTGTGACAGATACATGCTCTTCTCATCCTTTGTTTCTGGGCTATATAGTGAGCTCAGTTGCTGAGGTTCCTAGACGAGTAGCTTCTATATAGGTGGTTTTAAAGTTTTTTTTTTTTTAATAGAAAATTTGCACATGAGATCTTTAGAAGGGTGTCTTAATTTCAGACATTCAGTCTTCTGGAAGATCTTTGCTTTTCTGAGAAATCGAAGCAACCCTTTAGTAAAAGAGTTTACTTTTCTGATGGTAGCCTCAGGTTATCTTTGTGTAAGGACACATATATGATGATGTTTTACATCCTACTTCCTGCCACTGAAATTGACTAGCTGTTCACAATGTTGACAATATTTCTCTTCTCTGAAAGCCATGAATAGTGTGATTTGATAATCCTCGTTCCCGTACTTGAAGCTAGGTGAATCATTTCAATATTGTTTTGCATACCCATGTACGGAGGGGCTACATAATCAAATGAATTTGAATAAAGTTGTTTTAGTTAGTCTTGAAAACAGTGCCAATCATATCTTCCTAATCTAAAGCATTTTACAAACATCCTTCTTTTTTCAATAAGTACTTATTACTTTCAATAAATGCTTATTAAATACATACTATGCATTGGGCACTGTGGTCTTGTACACTGGGGATATGCAGACATAAAGACCTTGGGAGGACTCAGTATTTAAGAGGATTAGATAGACAGAAAACAAGTTAGTTTCAATATAGTTTTAATATAGTGCTGTGTGTTCTGAGAGTGCTGTGATAGAGATACCCAGGGCGCCCTAAATAGGCATTTGGATGTGGCCAATTATTCATGGGGACAGAACACTAGAGAAGCTTCATAGGGAAGGTAACAGCAGAGCTTAACCAGACAAGGTAATCAGAAGGTAACCAGTTAAGGGCAAGATCATGGAGGACTGTTTGTCATTCTGAGATGCATAGACCATTTTCTTTCAATGTTGTTTTAAACTAAAGAGAGATGAGAAGACAGCTGTCACAGCTGTCCAGCAGGATTGATCTGAGTTGGGAGACAGGGATAACAAGTCAGAAGGTATTGAGGTGATCTTGTTAAGAGAAGTTGAGGACCTTATACCAATATTGTGGCAGTGAGATGAAGAAAAGGGCTTAGTCACACAGATGTTAAGGTGGTAGAATCTCTTGGATTAGATGACTGGTTAGATGGTGGGTGGTATGGGAGGACAGGATAGGGACTTTAAAGGAGAAGCAGGTTCAAAGACCAAGGATGGTAGAGTTCAGTTTTGGAAATGTAGAATAAAAAGTGCTTATAGAAAATCCAGCTGGAAATTGGTGTGCAATGGATCATTGCACAGAAGTTCTGAGCTGAGAGGTCTGGGCAGCATTTGTTGTTGTTCAGTTACTCAGCCATGTCTGACTCTTTGCGACCCCATGTTCTGCAGCATACCAGGCTTCCCTGTCCTTCACCATCTGGAGTTTGCTCAAACTCATGTCCATTGAGTCAGTGATGCCATGCAACCATCTCATCCTTTGTCCTTTGCCTTCTCCTCCAGCCTTCAATCAAAAGACCCCAGCATCAGGGTCTTTTCTAATGAGTCAGCTCTTCATGTCAGGTGGCCAAAGTATTGGAGCTTCAGCTTCAGCATAAGTCCTTCTAGTGAATATTCAGGACTGATTTCCTTTAGGATTGACTGGTTTGATCTCCTTGCAGTCCAAGGGACTCTCAAGAGTCTTCTCTTGAGATAGGTAGGTACATAAATGGGTGGATGAATGGGTGGACTCCTTTAGCCATTTTCAACAGACAGGTTGTTGCCAAAAAGAGGAAGTCAGTGTATCTTCTAGGGCAGGTTCACAGAGTAAGAGGGAATTAGAGGCCTGGGGAGATCCTAAAAATCTAAGAGTTGGTAAAGATATAGGGAGTAAGGCAATGGCAACCCACTCTGGTACTCTTGCCTGGAAAATCCCATGGACGAAGGAGCCTGGTAGGCTGCAGTCCATGGGGTCAAAAAGAGTCAGACATGACTGAGCGACTTCACTTTCAGTTTTCACTTTCATGCATTGGAGAAGGAAATGGCAACCCACTCCAGTGTTCTTGCCTTGAGAGTTCCAGGGACGGGGCAGCCTGGTGGGCTATCGTCTATGGGATCGCACAGAGTCGGACACGACTCAAGTGACTTAGCAGCAGCAGCAAAGAAAGAGAAGGTAGAATGCCAAGTTGGAAGGAAAATTAAGGGAGAGTTGTTTTTAGCAAGTGAAGGAAGGAAGAATTTCAAGATATGAGAAGCTGAGTACTAAGATGGGGTGGGGGCGGGTATTAGACAGTCCTGGTTCTGCTCCTGACTATCTCTATGACCTTGAATTCAGAGCTTAGTTCCCTTTCCTCATTTACATAATGAAGATCAAAGTGTGACTTCCCAGAGCTACTGTGAGGATCAAATGAGGTAAATCAAGCTCAGTGACTGGAAGGTTACTGGTTTGTGTTCAGTAAGTGCTAGCTGATTTTATGGAAAGCTCAGTCATGTTGGACTCTTTGTGATCCCATGGACTGTGGCCCACCCAGTTCCTTTGTCCCTGAAAATTTCCAGGCAAGAATACTGGAGTGGGCTGCCAGTGTTCCCTTCTTCAGAGAATCTTCCCGACCTGGGAACCCAGGTCTCCCGCATTGCAGGCAGGTTGTTTACCGTCTGAGCCAGCAGCGAAGCCCTTTATGGAAGCAGAACTTGGATTTGGTGATTGAGCGTCTGTAGATACTATTGCTTTTAGCACTACTCCTTTTCAGGGTTTAGGGAGGTTGATTAAAAGAACTGTTAAAAGAGGCTTCCCTGGTGGCTCAGATGGTAAAGAATCTGCTTGCAGTGCCGGAAACCAGAGTTCAGTCCCTGGGTTGGGAGATCTGCTGGAGAAGAGCATGGCAACCCAGTCCAGTAGTCTTGCCTGGAGAATCCCATGGACAGAGCAGCCTGGGGGGCCACAGTCCTGGCCTCACAAAGAGTCAGACAGGGCTGAGTGAATACTCTTTCACTTTAAGATGGAAACTTTATTATATTTATAACCTTTGGGGAAGAAGCCAGTACAATAGGGGCAATTGAAAATTTTGAAGGGAGAAGAGAGAACTTTAGAGCCTGTTCCTGAAGGGGTGTGGGTGTGGTTGGGTCAGGAGCTCTGGAGAGTAGTTAGTGTCCTCAGGGAAGGAGGGTCCCACCAGCCTGGAGGGTCCATAGCAACTTTGCTGCTCTTTAAATGCATCTGGTAATCAAATCATAAACATTTTTAATGTTTTATTTAAAGTTCCTTAATATTTAAGTGAATTTAAGTGAGTTCTAATTTCTCAGGTAATCCACTAAGGCCAAAGGTTATTCATTTTAAGAGACTCTGAAAATGAAAACAAACAAAAAAGATAGGTGATATTAAAGCAACAAAATATAATTTAATGTTTGATTCAGATGGCGCTTCCATGTTAAATGGTGTCTTAAAAATCAACATTGTGGAAAGCAGGTATTGGGACTGATTGGTAGATTTCTTAAAAAATTGAGCTGACCATAGTAATATTTTAAAATATTTCCTTTTTTCCTTAGGATTTTCTCTATTTGGATGAAATAGTGCTCTATATTAGAAACATCTTAAATTAGGTTTCTATTTTAATATGTATATGGGTTTTTTTGCCATGTATTTAGTGGGTATTTTGAAAAAAAACTTTACATATATGAACTGGTTTGGGAGCCAATAAACAATAACATAGTATATACTGTTTACCAAGTGGTTGTTAGGCATATTGGTGGTTAATTAATTAATTTTTTAAAATTCAAATTAAGTAGTCTGTTTCAAAACATACTTATCAATATTTATCCCTTATCATTTGTTTATATAGCATGAAGAATAGTACATAGTTTTTGGGACACCCAATAAATGTTTTTTGAGTAAAATGAAATTGAATGTTCAGTATTTTTAAGATGAACTGAAGTCCATTATGTATGTAGTTTTAACCTGTGATGACCTTCTTTTCCTGAAATTCTTTACCTGCATTTTTGTTATCGGGACCTCTATGTTGTGGAGTTGACTTTTGGTCTGTTGTGCTAACTCCCTCTCAGTGTATGGTCCCAGCCTTGCAAACCATAGTGGCCTATGCAGGTGATTTTCAAAGACTTCTGAAAGCTCTGTATTGTATGTTCACAAACTCAGCTTTGGACTATATACTGTCCCGATCAGGACTCCCTTACAGAGATGACAGATGCCACGTTGAAATGGACTTAGACATGAGGTCAGCATTTAGGGGTTCAGAGCCCAGATGAAAACGGAACTTCTGGGTTTGTGAATGGCAGGTTGTATAGGACAACCGGGTCAGCTCTCAGTCTCTGGCTATAAGTAGTAAAACATTTGGATTAGGTAGGAAGAGCATGTAGTTAGGGAAGCTTCACAGATACTGTGTATTTTGCTAATAACTCCCTTCTGTTTGTCTGAATTTTTAGTAATGGAGACAATCACTATATTGGAGGTATTATTTCCCTTGACTTGAGATAACAGAAATGCAACTAGAGGTATTCCCTTTCACTAAATAAATTTATATTGTAACTGCTTTGGTAAATATTTGCCCTGTTAGAATATTATGAATACAAACATACGTGTAAAATCACTTCACACTTTTCAGTTAGGTTTTAAAGAAATTTAATACTTGAAATGTTTTCGAGACACCAAATTATACTTTTTTAGCTGTATATTGGCCATCAGCTCAGTTCAGTTCAGTCGCTCAGTCGTGTCCAACTTTTTGTGACCCCATGAATCGCAGCACGCCAGGCCTCCCTGTCCATCATCAACTGTTGGAGTTCACTCAGACTCACGCCCATGGAGTCAGTGATGCCATCCAGCCATCTCATCCTCTGTCATCCCCTTTTCCTCCTGCCCCCAATCCTTCCCAGCATCAGTCTTTTCCAATGAGTCAACTCTTCACGTGAGGTGGCCAAAGTACTGGAGTTTCAGGTTTAGCATCATTCCTTCCAAAGAAATCCCAGGGCTGATCTCCTTCAGAATGGACTGGTTGGATCGCCTTGCAGTCCAAGGGACTCTCAAGAGTCTTCTCCAACACCACTTGCTTTAATAATAACCATGGGGCTGATTTTAGTCCATGTGAGATGTTTTAGCTTAAACAAAATGTTCTCATGGATTAAAAAAAAATTTTAAGCAATAGGATCAAGTGTGGAGACATGCCTTGATTTTTATAATATGTTCCTGAAAAGTTACATAAAATTTAGTTTTTATAAATTGAATCATATTTGTAGAATTTAAAAGTTTCAAAACACTTGAAAGTAAGGCAGAATTTAAACTCTTAAAATATAGGTGATGGGTGTACAGATTTCTTTATATTAATTTTATACCTTTCCATATGTCTGAAATAGTCGACAGTCCAAAAAGATATGGACAATGATTTTGAAGCATATCATGTTTAAAATATACCCATTTAAAACAATCTCGGATTCCCTGATGGTTCAGTGGTAAAGAATCTGCCTGCCAGTGAGGGAGATGCAGGATTTATGGGTTCTATCCCTGGGTTGGGAAGATCCCCTGAAATAGGAAGTACAATCCACTCCAGTATTCTTGCTGTGAAAATCCCATGGAGAGAGGAGCCTGGTAGTTACAGTGTGTGGGATTGCAGAGAGTTGGACACAACTGAGCGACTAACACACACACACACACCAAGCAATCTCAAAGTACATCTCTCTCTAAAAAGAAAAAGTCTTATTCTGATTAATCTGTTTTGCAAACTCAAACTTTCTGATTAATCTGTTTTGCAAACTCAGACTTTCCTAATGGACTTAAGTAAACACATACAACAGCAACAAACTGCAAGGACACTTCTGTACCACACTGTAAATAATATAGTCATATCCACCATCTTAAACTTGTCAGATAAAGGCTTAATCTGATTCTCAGTCGTAACCACATTGTAATATTCCTTGTTCAGAAGAGAATGCTAGACAGGAATTTTTCTTTTGTAACTAGTGATAGAGTGAGCCCTTCAATGATGTTGCCTTCCTGCATTGAGACAGCTGCCCTGAGACTGGGTGGATGGAGCAGAGCCCTAGCTGTGGCTTCTTATTCTGAAGGCCATGTGCTTTACATATCCTTTGCATTTGTGCTGCTGTACCTGTGGTTCATTTGTACTGTCATCCAGTTGGGAAAGCTGGACTTAGAAGAAAACTAGTCAGACAGGTTTGCCTGTCTATTTAGAAAGGGGTGGGGGGGAGTTGGGGGTGGCAGCAAAATTGTACATAAAGTCAAGGGTGAAGCTATTTTTAGGAATATTAATGCTAATCACTGACTGTTTTTTCCTGGTTTTGAAAATACTTCAGTGGCATTTGTGAGAATATATTAATACCTTGATGGAGCTAACGGAGAAGGCAATGGCAGCTCCACTCCAGTACTTTTGCCTGGAAAATCCCATGGACAGAGGAGCCTGGTGGGCTGTAGTTCATGGGGTCGCTCAGAGTTGAACACGACTCAGTGACTTCCCTTTCACTTTTCACTTCCATGCATTGGAGAAGGAAATGGCAGCCCACTCCAGTGTTCTTGGCTGGGGAATCCCAGGGACAGGGGAGCCTGGTGGGCTGCCATCTATGGGGTCGCACAGAGTCGGACACGACTGAAGCGACTTAGCAGCAGCAGCAATGGAGCTAAAGTGATCAGAAGAGAAACTGAAAGGAGAAGTAGATAAGAAACAGGGAATTAGAGCAAGGTGGAGAATGGGAAAGGAGATTATTTTGGAGGGGAAGGAAAAAAAAGCAGAAGAGAATGAGTGCTTCAGTGGCCTATGTAGGCTTTATGTGAATCTGGAGCACCGTGGCAGGAAACCATAGTATTGATCTGAGCTTGAGTTTAATAAAAACCAATGCCTGTGATCCTCCACATTCAGAAGAAGGAACACTACTGGCTCAGTCAGGGCTGAGTTTTACTAGGAACATTGGAGGCCAAATGTAGCTACCATCTCGGACACTACCTTTATGTTGCAAATACTCTGTTCCTTTGAGCAGTAGTAAAATCTTGCATTCATACAGCTTTTTGTACCTTGCACATTGCTTACTCAGACCTTCTATCATTTTATACTCATTCTTGCTTGTCTAGTAGTGTTAGTCACACAGTCGTGTCCGACTCTTTGCGATCCCATGGACTGTAGCCCACCAGGCTCATCTGTCTGTTTCCAGGCAAGAATACTGGAGTGGATTGCCATTCCCTTCTTTGTGGGATCCTTATCCAGGGATCGAACCTGGGTCTCTGGCACTGCAGGCAGATTCTTTACCACTGTGCCCTGTGGGGAAGCCTGTCCAGTAGGTCGGCACATCTTCCGAACCATGGAGGCACAGCGTTCTGAGGTCACCAGGACAGGCGTAATGTTTGGACCCGGGCTCCGGGCCCTTCATTTTCACCTGGGAATGCTGGCTCTCAGAGCTCCCCGTTAGCAGGCTCCCCTCTGATCCCCTTTGTCTATTTCCTGCTGTCCCCCGCACGGTTCTGTTCACTGGGTTTCCTTTGTCTCTTTAGGCGTTTGCTTCAGGATATCCCCTACCTGAATGGCTCTGGGTTCTGCTTTTTTCCCTCTGGGCTTGCAGACTGTCATCCTTCATGGGTTCGATACTCAAGTCCCAACTCAGACTGTTGTGTCCCAGTTTCCATTATTTTCCTTTGCCTTTCATTTCTGTATTTGGCTGTGATAGTTGAACACTTGGTTATGTTAATTCTCCCTCTGAAAAGAGTATGTGCAGGTAGAGGGTGGACTTTTACTCTGGGTTTCCCCATAAGGCCTTGGGCAAATATACTAATCAGAGATAAGATGTTTAAACATGGTTGAATGATACCTTCTGTGACTCAGAGCAGGAGGGGACGTAAATTCCCTAAAATGCTGTATGTATATTGATATGTTTTTCCTGTTTTTTTTTTTAATCCATATCATTGAAACTAGAAGCATTCTCTTTCTTTGTAAATGAATCGTTCTGCATAGACTGCTGTATCATTTAGTTATAACAGCAAAAAAAAAAAAAAGATTTGGTCTGTAGAAAGATCATATTATAGGTCTTTGAACTCTTTATTATAAAATATGTAATGGTTTGGTAGATTTTTCTTTTAAAATTTACCCAGGGCTTCTAATGGATGGAAGTACATTCACAGCTAATTTTAGGAAAGACTAATAAGAGGAAATAATGACACAGATAATTAAGTGTATTTAGTTTTTAATTTGTATTTATATTTGAATATGGACTTCCCGGGTGGCTCAGACTGTAAAGAATCTGCCTGCAATGCAGGAGACCCAGGTTTAATCCTTGGGTCAGGAAGATCCTCTGGAGGTGGAAATGGCAACCTATTCCAAGCTTCTTTCCTGGGAAATCCCATAGCCTGGTGGGCTACGGTCCATGGGTCACAAAGAGTCAGACACAACGGAGTCAGACATGTCTGATGTCAAGAAACAGTAGTTGGAGAAAATCATTACGCATATTAGGAAGCTGTGATTGAAGCAATCAAATCGTTTCCTCTCTCCCTGACCCCCTGTTAAGACCTTTTATATCAATTAACCAGAAGCACAGCATGTATTCTTTTCCCTCATACCAAAGTTTTCTGGTTCAAAGTGTCTCCTCTTCCATATCATTATGGGCAGGGCAGTAGGAGTAGCAATAGAATAAGACTAGATCTTAAGAAATATCAGAAACAACGAAAAAGGAAATTGACAGGTTAACCAGGACTGTTAATAAGAACTGATGCCTGACTCTGTTATTTGCCAGCTTTAAATAATTCATGTGAGCTTTAAGAAGTAATTTTGTTTTGATCAGTTAGACTTTATCTGAGCATATAGGCTTCCTCTGTGGCTCAGCTGGTAAGAATCTGCCTGCAATGCAAGAGACCTGGGTTCGATCCCTGGTTGGGAAGATCCCCTGGTGAAGGGGATGGCTACCCACTCCAGTGTTATGGCCTGGAGAATTCCCTGGATTGTGGTTGCAAAGAGTTGGACACTGAGTGACTTGAACTTTCACTGAGCATATGCCAGAGAATAGAATGTACTTTTTGTTCAATTTCTAAATAATGAAAACCATGCAGAAACAAGGTCCTCTGGCTGTCCTGCAGCTTCTTTTTGCTGTTCCACTCTTTCTTTCTGTCCGATTACTTCATCTTCCTTTGTGAAGACGATGTCCCTGTCTTTGTGGTGAGCTCAGAAGAGTGATCCCAGTGATCGGCTTACAACTTGTCAGGTAAGGATGCGGATAGAGGTGTATGTGGAGAGGGGAGGGCGGTGGAGTCTGCCCATTTCTAGAGTAGGATCTGAACATTTTAGTCAAATCGTCCTGTGTAGCAGTTGGCCAGCCTCTGTATAAGCCCAGATGCTTTATGCTTTCTCATCAGTGTTTTTACCAGTAAAGATCACTCAGCTTGCCATTTTGATACTAAGCAAAAGCAGCCCTATTCCTATATCCCTACTCTGCTCACAAGGGCGTGGAAGGGGAGAGACATTATGAACCAGACATATTGAATTTCAGGAGTTTATGAGATGAGCATCTGTAACAGAGAAGAATTGATCAACCATTCGTTCACAAGCAGCCTATTATGTGTTAGATGTCTTCTGCCTTAGAGCCAGAATATACCGTGGTTTTTTAAAATCTGGTATAATATTGAAAGCCTTTTTGAATATTGCTGATTTGCTTTGTGTACCCCAGAATTTAAAAAAAAAAAGCCTATCATTTGACATGTGGCAGTGGCAACTTCGGAGAGTCTTTTTATGGTACAGGTAAGAGATACTGAATTAGGACCCAGGAAACCTGAGTGCTAGTTCCGACTCTGCCAATGAGTAACTAGGAACTACCCAAGTGATGCTTGGCAACCACCGCCTGAGACCGTATTCCTTTCTCTACAAATGAAAGGGTTTGGACTCAATTATCTTTAGTTTTGAATTTGGGACTTTGGTTTATTTTGTAAATTATCAAATACATATTTAAAAAGCATATTTAACATCATTTCATGACAAATGTATTAAGTACCAATGTTTAAGCATATTTATATTATGTTTTCAAAACTGTTAACAATGGCAGTGATATACAAAAGCCTTCTCTGGCTTTGACTCATTCTGTTGAACATCAGGTCTAATCCTAGATGCTAAGAAGCCACAAAATTCCATTTTCACTTGTTAAGGAGGGAGTCTCAGAGAATGTATTCTGTCTTTCTGTAGAACCTACGAAAATCTTCCTCTTCTGGGGACTAATACAGCTTTGCAGTTTTATCTGATACTCCATAACAAACTTCTCTTTCTGACTTCAGTATTTTATGAGACTACATTTGGGAAATGTGTTATTTGCTCATTCTCCAGGACTTTCAAGGAGTTAAATAAGGAAATATCCAGAGTTATTTTAAATTTGTTTTTGGTTATATTTGGTCAGACATTTTTTATTTGAAACATGTTAAAAATGTCACATAGGGATTTATCTTTTGACTCTTAATGTTAATGTAGATAATGTTTTCAATTTAAACTAGTGATATTAAAGAAAGGATATCATTAATAAGTAGGAGAAAAAATCCCATGACCTTTTGTGAACCTAGTACATTTCTGAAACTTTAAGATTCTCTAAGTGATGGTGTATTGAAAAGCTCACTTCCCCCACATGTGATTTTGTCCCATTGCGGCAGGAGATGAAAACTTGATCTGAATTTCCTCCACATTGACTGTGGTATTCTGCTAATTAAAATCCCAGTGAATGAGAGCTAATAAAAGCCCTAGTGAAACATGTTAAAACATGAATCAAACATCAGTTTTTTTTTTTTAAGAAAGTAATTACCTATTGGAACTTAAAGCCTCACACAGAACCAGTTGTATGATGTATGAAGCTCTTCTCATTTGTTTAAGGATGAGATCAACGTCAGAACAAAGAGTTTCTTTATCGTTGGCTGAGTGTTGAGCACATGGTACAGGGACACCTGTACAGCCTAGCTGCGAAAGAAACCCACGCTGCGTCTGTGTGTGTGTGTGTGTGTGTGTGTGTGTGTGTGTGTGTAGAATCGCAAACTTTTCCCTCTATTAATGATTCTCAAAATCGTCTTCGGACCAGTAGAAATGTCACCTGAAAACTTGTTAGATGTGTGTCCCAGATCTCTGGGAACAGAAACGGTGGACAGGCCAATAAGTCTGTTACAGCAAGCTTGTCAAATGGTTCTGCTGCTTGCTAAAGTGTGAGAACCACTGAGCTATGATAAGAAATATAATCATTTCTAATTTTCTTATGTAATGAAAAATTTCTAGTCATTTTATGGACAAAAGAAAAATCCAATATGAATTTCAAAATGTTTTCCTGCTTAACACTTCCTGGCTAGTTTTTATAACCTAAATTCATGATATTATATTTTATGTACTAACTGGTTATTTAGAATATTCAAGTATTCTTGGTTCTGCCAACATACACACATATATACACATATACACACACACAGCCTCCTCAGTTTATTAAAAGAACACCAGAAAGTGGGTTGGTGGGAATGTAAATTGATATAGCCGCTATGGAGAACAGTATGGAAATTCCTTAAAAAAACTAGGAATAAAGCTACCATATGACACACCAATCCCTCTACTAGGCTTATACCTTAATTGAAACCATAATTGAAAAAGACACATGTACCCCAGTGTTCACTGCAGCACTATTTACAATAGCTAGGACATGGAAGCAACCTAGATGTCATTGACAGATGAATGGATAAAGAAGTTGTGGAACATATACACAATGGAATATTACTCAGCTCTAAAAAGGAATGCACTTGAGTCAGTTCTGATGGGGTAGATAAACCTAGAGCCTATTATACAGAGTGAAGTAAGTTAGAAAGAGAAAAATATCATGTATTAATGCATATATATGGAATCTAGAAAGATGGTACTGATGAACCTATTTGCAGGGCAACAATGGCAGCGCAGACATAGAGCACACACTTGTGGCCACAGAAGGTGAAGGAGAGGGTGTGATGAATTGGGAGAGTATCACTGAAACATATGTACTACCATATTTAAAATAGATAGCTGGTGGGAATTTACTATATGACACAGGGAGCTCAAAGCTGGTGCTCTGTGTCAGTCTAGAGGGGTGGGATGGGGTGTGAGGTTGGAGGGATGTTCAGGAGGGAGGGGACATGTGTATACCCATGACTGATTCGTCCTGATACATGGCAGAAACCGACACAATATTATAAAGCAATTCTGTTCCAATTAAAAGTTAATTAAAAAAAAGAAAGTAGGTTGGATTAGTTTACTTTTGTGTATTTTACTGTGACTTTGTGTAAATAGCATAATCCAGTGGCTTTCAATAGCATAATCCCTTGGGGAGCATTAAAAAGAAAACAAAAATTGCTAAGACCTAGGTAGGCCCCAACTCCAGAAATTCTAACTGATGTAGGGTGGGGGTGGCAGGTTTTTGGGTGTCTCTGGTTTTCCTGGGCTCCCCTGTGACTATAATGTGTGTTCACAGTTGAGAGACACTGGAGGGTCACCCTGTGCTGGAAGATTGGCTCCCTGCCACACATAGCAGTTCCTGCTGCTAAGTCCCTTCAGTCATGTCCAACTCTTGTGCGACCCCATAGATGGCAGCCCACCAGGCTCCTCCATCCCTGGGATTCTCCAGCCAAGAACACTGGAGTGGGTTGCCATTTCCTTCTCCAATGCATGAAAGTGAAGTCACTCGGTCGTGTCCAACTTTTAGCCAACCCATGGACTGCAGCCTACCAGGCTCCTCTGGTCCTTTAACTGTTTTAAGCAAATTGTCTTTTGTGTGTGATTAAAACATAATGTGTTTTCCAGTAGGTTACTGGTGGTGTTGACTCACTGCCCGCTTTATTGATGGTGTGTTATTACTTACTTCTCATTCTGCCTCGGGGCTTCACTCTGCATCCTTGCTTGCTCACAGCACTGCACATACCTGTTGCATCTTGTGTCACCAGAGAGCTTGTCAGAGATAACTCCTCCGGGGCCCCACGCCAGACGTGCTAAATCATAATTGCATTCTAACAGTATCCCTATGAAATTTGTCTTCACAGTAAAGATCCTCTAGAACATAAATTTTAAAGTCAGGGTAAATTGCATTTTTCTTTGTTTTTTCCTCAGCATCCATTGATCTGGTCTTAACTATTTTTATGATTCAAATCATTTCAGTTTCATTAAACCTGTTCTTAACCTCATTTTTCAATAAGCTTTAGGCTATAAGTGGTTTTCCAGACTATCTAATTTAATATCCTCACTGGCAGGTGAAGGAAATTAGGTGCAGAGAAATTAAATAACATGGCCTAAATTACCAAAACTGTGGATTGGGGCATCCATAGTTGCTTGCCGTGTGTGTGTGTGTGTGTGTGTGTGTGTATGTGTGTGTGTGTGTGTGTTTTCCTTTAATTGTAGGGACATCATGATAGGGTCACTTACAACAATTTTACTATCATAATATAAACAACTTGAAATGTGAATTACCTGAAAGGACAATCAGGTTACTCAAATATGACACATATTCAAAACACCAAAATTTTAAATACACATTGACATTTATTTAAATTATATATCTAAAGTGACATTGAAATACTTTACTAATAAACTAATATTTCAGATTATAATTTGTGTAATTTAGTGGTGATGGAAAAATAGAATATGTGATATTAAACTGAAAGAAAATTGAAAGGTAATGCATGTCCTTATAAATTACTAAAACTGTATCCATGCATTCTGAGATATTGCAGGCACTTTATCACAAGACATTTAAAATATTTGGGGCATGTTTATTTGTTTATTCTGGGTTCTTTAGGAACAGGGCATGGGCCTTGTTCTTTTTCACATCCCCAGGGAGTTGAGCTTTATCATATATTTAGATTTCAGGTTCACACATCCACTGAATCACTTGTTTATATCTCTTATTGCAGATAAGGATTAAGTGTGAGATCCTTGTCTCTCAATCTGATGGTTGAATTCATCAAAACCCTCAGCTGCTTCTTAAAATTGCAGATTTGGGGATTTCTCCCAGACTTCATAATAGCCTGTGTGTTGAAAAGACTGTGGAATCTGCATTTCTAGTTAGTGCTGTAGGTGCTTCATTTGGATGCACACATTTGAGAATCATTTCATTAGGGGATTAAATTTTTGTTTAATACAGTTAAATTTAATTGCCATCATTGAGCATTGAATATATATATTGTACTAGGTACTGAGTGCCATGTCTCTTGGTATCTGTATCATCCTGTTTTTCTTTTCTCTCTATTTTCTTGGTTTTTTTAATCTTAGTTTCCCACCTGATGATTTCAGACAAGGAGCCCAGGTGCATCTGGGCCAGCTATCACTGATAAGCGAACAGCATTGGGTTTCTCATTACAGCTTCACCACCTGTACTATAGATGTCTGGAAAGAGATAAATGCAGGTACTGGCAGTGTAGAAAAGTGGTAAGTGCAGCTAGCTTGAAGTGCTATAACAGCAACAAGAACGATAAAGAACCACAAAAACATTCCTTATAAAACTTCTCCTTCAAGAGGAGGTTTTTCCTGTACCCCGTGTGGTGCTCATCACAGTCTTGAGATATCCTGCCTTGAGGGCAGGACTGGATTTTTTGAATGGTATTGCTAATGCTTTATTTCCTTGAGTAGTTTGCATTTCTGTAGTTGAGCTGTGCATATCCAGACAGATCAGTTCAGTTCAGTTCAGCTGCTCATTCATGTCCGACTCTTTGCGACCCCATGAACCGCAGCACGCCAGGCCTCCCAGTCCATTTCCATTGTCTCTGCTTTTGAATGTGCTATCTAGGTTGGTCATAACTTGCCTTCCAAGGAGTGAGCGTCTTTTAATTTCATGGCTGTAGTCACCATCTGCAGTGATTTTGGAGCCCCCCAAAATAAAGTCAGCCACTGTTTCCACTGTTTCCACATCTATTTGCCATGAAGTGATGGGCCCAGATGCCATGATCTTCGTTTTCTGAACGTTGAGCTTTAAGCCAACTTTTTCACTCTCCTCTTTCACTTTCATCAAGAGGCTCTTTAGTTCTTCTTTACTTTCTGCCATAAAGGTGTTGTCATCTGCATGTTTGAGGTTATTGATATTTCTCCCGGCAATCTTGATTCCAGCTTGTGCTTCATCCAGCCCAGCATTTCTCATGAATTTTTCTGTATGAGTCAAAACTATAAATTTGATAAAGTAGCAGACTTTGAAAATCTGGAAGTTACCTCTCTTTATTAACTGCCAATTGCCAGCCAAATATAGGATTTTCACTCGGATTGCACTCTTAATTAATTAAAGAGGCCAGATTGTCTCCAGATCACTGCTTTTTTTTGGGGGTGGTGATGGTGGGAGGGATCATTAACCAAAAGCAAGTGGCCTTAATTTTCTGAATTATCTCCCCCCTAGCCCCCACCCCAAGCCATGGTGTTCCCATTTCACAGTGTGATTTTAGGAGTCTCTTTGCTTTAGTAGTTTACTTGCAAATCAGTTCCGTTCAGTTGATCAGTTGTGTCTGACTCTGCAACCCCATGGACTACAGCACACCAGGCCTCCCTGTCCATCACTAACTCCAGGAGTTTACTCAAACTCATGTCCATTCAGTTGGTGATGCCATCCAGCCATCTCATCCTCTGTCGTCCCCTTCTCCTCCTGCCCCCAGTCCCTCCCAGCATCAGTGTCTTTTCCAGTGAGTCAACTCTTCGCATGAGGTGCCCAAAATATTGGAGTTTCAGCTTCAGCATCAGTCCTTCCAATGAATATTTAGGACTGATTTCCTTTAGGATGGACTGATTGGATCTCCTTGCAGTGCAAGGGACTCTCAAGCCAACATCACAGTTCAAAAGCATCAGTTCTTCGGCACTCAACTTTCTTTATAGTCCAACTCTCACATCCATACATGACTATTGGAAAAATCATAGCCTTGACTAGATGGACCTTTGTTGGCAAAGTAATGTCTCTGTTTTTAATATGCTGTCTAGGTTGGTCATAACTTTCCTTCCAAGGAGTAAGCGTCTTTTAATTTCATGGCTTTAATCACCATCTGCAGTGATTTTGGAGCCCCCTAAAATAAAGTCAGCCACTGTTTCCACAGTTTCCCCATTTATTTGCCATGAAATGATGGGACCGGATGCTGTGTTCTTAGTTTTCTGAATGTTGAACCTTGAGCCAACTTTTTCATTCTCCTCTTTCAGGTTCATCAAGAGACTGTTTAGTTCTTTTTTGCTTTCTGCAGTAAGGATAGTGTCATCTGCATATCTGAGATTACTGATATTTCTCCTGGCGATATTGATTCCAGCTTGTGCTTCCTCCTGCCCAATGTTTCTCGTGATGTACTCTGCATATAAGTTAAATTAGCAGGGTGACAGTATACAGTCTTGATGTTCTCCTTTTCCTATTTGGAACTAGTCTGTAATAGATGGTCATAATTGACTTCAGAACATAAGATATTGTTTACATTTGAGAGAGAAATGTTTAAACCTGGGCTCTTTAACAACTCTATAGCAATAAACCTGAGTATTCCCCCAGTTTGTCCACAGTCACAATATGTTTTTTCAGTTTTGCTTTCTTCCTGTCTTTGAATGGTAGGATGAAAGTGGATTAAAAATGGATATGAAGCTCTGCAATATACTAGGTAATACATTGTCTCAGTCTTTGTAAATGGGACAACTATTTTTGTCCTTATCTCAGTGTAAAATGAGATGACACTCATAAAGCCTGTGATACAGAGAAGGTACATAGTACACAGTACAACTTTATGAGCTGCTGTTTACTGAGAGTTTTATGTTAAGGTGTAGGTTTCAAGCTGTGGCATGACCAGCTCCTTCTGGTTTGCCCAGGACATTCTCAGTTTTAGTGCTGAAAGTCCCACATCCTAGAAATGCCCTCAGTTCTGGGGTGGTTGGTCACCCTACTGCTGGAAACAGTCTGCGAATGACAATGACTTCAGAAAAGTATCAGGAGTTTCCTCGTGGATAATGGTTACAGTGGGCAGAGCAGACAGGGCTGATACTCAGGTGGCACAGTGCTAAGTGTCTCTCTTCTTACACGTTTCTGGTTTGTGCTTCTGTCCTGTGGTCCAGGATGTTAAACATTACCAAGTCCTCATTCTGTCGGGCAGAAAGACCAAAAGTGTAAGCTCTAAGGGTGTAAATGAGAAATTGCACGTACCACTCTGCTTCTATCCCATCCTGTTTACTAGAACTAACTTCTGTGGCTAAACTAGCTCCTAGAGAAGCTGGGAAATGGGTTTAGTCTTTTTGGCTATGAGCCAAGCTAAAGTAGAGGATTCCATTGCTAGAAAAGAGAAGAAAAAATGTATGCCACGACTATCTCTTATATGCCTGTTTATGACATCCAGTTTCCTTTCATATTGTGATTATTTAATAAATGGTTATTTTTCTTGGCCATTTACAACATTGTTGTGAATGAGTAGGAAGTTAACAAATAACATGAAAAAAGACCCCTAGAGTTAAGGAAAAGCTGTAATGAAATCTATTCTTTGACCTGATAACTTTTTCCAATTGCAGTACCCATTAGCCCAGAATTCTCTTCATAATTGAAGTGGGTAGCTAACTCCAGTGCCTCGGGCAAAGCTTTTGATTTAGAATTTTGTTCAGAAAGAAGGCAATAAATGTAATTACAAGTCTATTCATTTCAGGTTAAAGGACAAAAAAAAGAGTCCATTGGTGGAGGTGTATGTGGTCCAACTATGTATCCTGGTTCAGAATAACAGTCACAGTCATTCATTTAATAAATCTTTATTGAGCACCACATGGTCAAGCCATAGGAATAAAACAGTTATCAACTTCTACTACAGTTTCTACCCTTTTGGAACTTAAATTATGCTCCAGGAAAATAGACTTTTAAAATAAATTTGCATTTACTTAAAAGCCCTATTCAGTTCAATTCAGTCACTCAGTTGTGTCCCACTCTTTGCAACCCCATGAATCGAAGCACACCAGGCCTCCCTGTCCATCACCAACTCCTGGAGTTCACTCAGACTCACGTCCATCGAGTCAGTGATGCCATCCAGCCATCTCATCCTGTGTCGTCCCCTTCTCCTCCTGCCCCCAATCCCTCCCAGCATCAGAGTCTTTTCCAATGAGTCAACTCTTCACATGAGGTGGCCAGAGTACTAGAGTTTCAGCTTTGGCATCATTCCTTCCAAAAAAATCCCAGGGCTGATCTCCTTCAGAATGGACTGGTTGGATCTCCTTGCAGTCCAAGGGACTCTCAAGGGTCTTCTCCAGTACCACAGTTCAAAAGCTTCAGCGCTCAGCTTTCTTCACAGTCCAGCTCTCACATCCATACAGGACCATAGGAAAAACCATAGCCTTGACTAGACGGACCTTAGTTGGCAAAGTAATGTCTCTGCTTTTGAATATGCTATCTAGGTTGGTCATAACTTTTCTTCCAAGGAGTAAGCCCTATTAATGATTCCCAATTAGTTTTTACTTTATCCTGGATTTAATTTTCTTATTTTTGTTTTACTGGATGGCATTTTCTGAGTCTTAACTTGTAGAAGGTGCTTAGAAGAGAATGAAATTACTCGACAGTATCTCATATAGTACGAAAGTCAACCTGAGGTGGCAGTCACGATTAATACATTTTCTCTTCTTATTGCCATCCACATAATCCTCAATGCCAAGGGCACTTAAAAGCACAAAGAAATTCTGCTGTGCAGCTTGCTAGACTATATAATCTGCGTTGAGGACTCAGTCATTCACTTTGTTTTTCTAAATAGCCCAATTCACCACATACAGACATGATCTTAAGTTTCCCATTAGCCCTTGTTTTTCCATTATCACTAAAAGATTTTGATTAATTCTTGTTTAGAATGTTAGATGGTAGGCTGTCAAAACCTGAGTCCTTATTTTGTTTTGTATTTTTCATAGTTTTTTCCTATATAGTTCATCCTCATGTATGTCTAGTTCAGAGTTATTAATGATCCACCTTCAAATAGAACAACAACAACAAAAAAACCCAGAGAAATGATTCTTTTAAGTAGTGGTCAAAAGTGAGGCACCTTCCTTTTTTCTTTTTAAATAAGTAGATGGTTGCTGGAGGTCTAGCATGGTGTTACACTCTGATATTTGAGAAAATGGGAGCAATATGGATTCATAAAGTCTATTGCTTATCTTTTAAAATCTTAGTGGTATGATGTTATGTTCTTGAGTTAAATTTCTGCCATAGTTAACCATTGTTGCTTAGGAGCAAGAACAAAAGAGCTATTAATAATTAATCTTTTCTGGTGGTGCTCTTAAGGGGTTTACCAACCTGGGGTCTTGCAGGGATCACTTTTGCAAATGAGTGTTTTGTAGAGACAACATATAGGAGAATTCCATGGGCAGAAGAGCCTGATGGACTAAAATCCATGGGGTCACAAAGAGTTGAAACAACTGAGTGACTAACACATACACATACATACAGACACATAGGTACATCCAGATATTCTTGTTGTTTTGCCCAAATTAATTCATACTTAAATGTTGAATGGTTTTCATATGGTGAGGAGTGGGCACACGTATTAAGATTAGCATTGTATCTTAACTTGAATACGGCCCTAGAAATAATTTTTTATATAAAAAATTTGATATAAAGAAGGAAGGGTGGACTGATAGGCAACAAGAAATTTGTTTTGTTGTGTTCAGTCACTAAGTCATGTCCAACTCTTTGTGACCCCATGGACTGCAGCACACCAGGCTCCTCCTCTTCACTCTCTCCAAGAGTTTTGCTCAGACTCACGTCCATTGGGGCTTCCCTCGTGGCTCAGATGGTAAAGAATTTGCCTGCAGTGCAGGAGACTTGAGTTCCATCCCTGGGTTGGGGTGGAGACTTGGTTCCATCCCTGGGTTGGGGATTGAGAATTTGTTTAAAGACTTTGAATTTGGGATTTTTGTCAGTATTCTGGCAGTGTGGTACAGTCAAGTAACAGTTGCATATTAGAAGCCAAGAGAGAATTTGAAGCAGGTAGGGGCTCAGTAGTATCTCAAGTGAAAGAAAAGCCTAGTGAGATAAGTACTGGGAAAGAAAGGCATTGCGGTGACTATTAGGAGATATCTTGGCTTCCCTGGTGGTGCAGTGATAAAGAATCCGCCTGCCAATCCAGGAGACATGGGAGATGAGGTTTCTATCCCTGGTTTGGGAGGATTTCCTGGAAGAGGAAATGGCAACGCACTCCAGTATTCTTGTTTGAAAAATTTCATGTACAGAGGAGCCTGGCAGACAGAGTCCACGGAGTCACAAAGAATTGTACTCAGCTGAGCAGCTGAGTACACAGATAGGAGATATTTAGTGCCCTTGACAATGAGTGTTCAGGCAGAGCTGTGGTGGAGTCAGTGGTAGACTGTAGTCATTTGGCAAATAAGTGGGGCCCAATAAGTAGAGACTGATGTTTTAAGACACTTGACTCCAAGGGGAAAATGAGAGTAAGACATGCTCAAGTGGCATGTATGTTGAATGAGTGTATGATAAATATTATGTAGTTTCGGTAGAAACCTTCAGGAGTCTGGAAATATGTAACTAGGAAAGTAAGACAAAGTCACTCAATCTGACAAGCCAAATTTACTACTGATAAGAGTTTTTATATTTACTTTATTGTTACTATAATCATTTTGAAAGTGAAAGTAAAAGTGGCTGTTGCTCAGTTGTGTCTGATTCTTTCCGGTCCCATGGACATCATTGCCCACCAAGCTCCCCTGTCCATGGAATTCTCCAGGCAAGAATATTGGAGTAGGTTACCATTCTCTTCTCCAGGGGATCTTCCCGACCAAGGAACTGAATCCAGGTCTCCTGCACTGCTGGCAGATCCTTTACTTTCTGAGTCACCAGGGAAGCCCTGTTTTATGTATACATATGTATGTGTATGTGTGTGTGCACTCAGTTGTGTCCAACTCCTTGTGACTCCGTGGACTGTAGCATGCCTGGTTCCTCTGTCCATGGTATTTTCTAGGCAAGAATACTTGAGTGGGTTGCCACTTGCTATTTCGGGGGATCTTCCCAACCCAGGGATCAAGCCTGCGCCTCTTGTATCTCCTGCACTGGCAGACAGATTCTTTACTACTGCAATACCTGGAAAGTCTGTGTGTATATATATATATAAAACATTCTGTTTCTTACTTTCTTATGTTACAAGCATTTTCTCAAGTTAAAATTGTTTTTAAAAGCATGGTTTTTGATGGTGCTAGAGTTTTCTATAGTAAAATATGCTATACTTTTTCAAATTAATTGATTTTTTAATTGAAGGATCCTTGCTTTACAAAATTCTGATGGTTTCTGCCATAAATCAACATGAATCAGCCATAAGTATGCATGTGTCTCCTCCCTCTTGAGCCTCCCTCCTACCTCCCACCCCATACCATCCCTCTATAAAATGCACTGGACTTTGACCAATCCTTTACTGCTGGTTTCTTAGTGATTTCTGGCAGTTAAAATTGTTTTTAAAAGCATGGTTTTTGATGGTGCTAGAGTTTTCTATAGTAAAATATGCTATACTTTTTCAAATTAATTGATTTTTTAATTGAAGGATCCTTGCTTTACAAAATTCTGATGGTTTCTGCCATAAATCAACATGAATCAGCCGTAAGTATGCATGTGTCTCCTCCCTCTTGAGCCTCCCTCCTACCTCCCACCCCATACCATCCCTCTATAAAATGCACTGGACTTTGACCAATCCTTTACTGCTGGTTTCTTAGTGATTTCTGGCTGTTAGCTGTCAGAAGTGAATACAGAAATTATCTTTGTAGATACGTGTTGCCGATTCTGATTTTGGATTGTTTCATAAATGTAAAATAATGTGCCAGTTGTTTTTCAACTGTGCCTGTTTCAATTTGTGCCTATTTACATTTTTTACATGGCGCTAGTATTACAGA
>SJYC01053062.1:0-15403 GCA_006408675.1 Madoqua kirkii | reverse complement strand
GTAGCCTTGACTAGACCGACCTTAGTTGGCAAAGTAATGTCTCTGCTTTTGAATATGCTATCTAGGTTGGTCATAACTTTTAGATAGATAGATATAGTTGTTTTTTTTTTTACAGCTTGGTTACAGTTCAGAATTTTATGTGGTCAACACAAGATGTTATACCCCTGAGGCATGAGGATGGGCTGACCCTGAAGGAGAGGCCCAGATAGTGTTTTAATTACAAAACTTTTCCCTTTCTGTCCCAAGTCATTAGTGTATCATTTTCAAAAGTGAAATCTCCTTTCTGTCCTACTGTAACATAGATATAGTTTGGTCAAATTCCAGACATAACAAAGCCATCCACTGGAATTTTAAGATGAATTTATTCAATCTGTTTATCATATGGAAAGGATTGACTGTTTTAGAATATTATATTTCCTTAAAATAATATGGTATTGCTGCACACTTAGTATTCTTTTCATGTATATCTTCAGAGAAAAACTTGCCTTACTTAGAATAGCCAACATATATGTTTTTTAGTTAATTTTAAAGGTATTTTATGTACTTTATTGTTAACTGTGAATGAGATCTTTTTACCATATTATTTAAAAATAACTCATATTTATTAAGAGAAGAGTAATGGACTGCAAGGAGACCCAACCAGTCCATCCTAAAGGAGATCATTCCTGGGCGTTCACTGGAAAGACTGATGTTAAAGCTGAAACTCCAGTACTTTGGCCATCTGATGAAAAGAGGTGACTCACTGGAACAAAGTCTGATACTGAGAGGGATTGGGGGCAGGAAGAGAAGGGGTTGACAGAGGATAAGATGGCTGGATGGCATCACCGACTCAGTGGACATAAGTTTGTGTGAACTCTGGGAGTTGGTGATGGACAGGGAGGCCTGGTGTGCTGTGATTCATGGGGTCACAAAGAGTCGGACATGACTGAGCGACTGAACGGAACTGAACTGAACTGAATGTGACCAATGTAGAAAAAGTTAAAGTAAAATCTCTTAGAATTTGTACTGTCCAGGGAAAAACACTGCCTTTGGTGCTTCTCATTTTTATGTATAATATTTATACGTATGTACTGTATATAAAGTGATTCTTCACTTGGTGAGCTTCCCTGATGGCTCAGTAGCAAAGAATTTGCCTGTGATGGAAGAGACTGGGGTTTGATCCCTGAGTCAGGAAGATCCCCTGGAGGAGGAAATGGCAACTCACTCCAGCATTCTTGCCTAGAAAATCTCATGGACAGAGGAGCCTGGTGGGCTACAGTGCATGGGGTTACAGAGCAGGACACGGCTGAGCAACTGAGCATGAGCACATCACATGATAACGCTTAGTAACCTAATTTTTAATCAATAGTAAATCTTGAATTGCGGAGGGGCGCTCCGCAGAAAGAGTAGAGGCAGTGGAACTTCCCTCAGCAAAGCTGAGGGGCCTGGAGGAGAGGTGAGCCTGCTGTCCGCCAACCCAGCCCCTAGGCGAGCGAGAGACAATCAGACTCGACAGGGGTTCAGTCGAAGCAGTTCCGCTTTATTGTTACAAACTCCCAGCTTATGTAAACAAACAGGAGGGTTTTAGGAGAGACTTTCCATAGTTGCACCAATCACATTAAAGGTCAAATCATGCACCTTCATTATAACAGGAGTATATGGAGATCACACACTGTCTACGTGCACAGAAATCAAGAGAGCCCGTCAAAAACTTTGACAGACAACATAGACCCTGCCCCCATCTCTTCCGCCAGGCGCCAACTTAGGTTTTCGACCACAAAGCTAGCCCCTTTGTTTTTAAGGTTTCCCATTTAGGGCCCCACATTGAATGTCTTTTCATGCCATTAAATATTCTTTTACAAGATTATTTTAGGGGCTATTGTATGAATGAATCACAGTTTATTTTAACCAGTTTCCAATTGTTGGGGGTTTAATGTGTCTCCAAATGTCTGCACTTAGTAGCAGTCTTCTCCTGCCTTAAACAACGGCTTCAGGAAAATGCTTATAGAGGTTAAATGTCTATTATGTATGTTGCAGGTTGTTTTTCTAGGGTATAAATTTTCCATTTAATTATGTTTACATCACATTTGATGCACCTGTATCCCTTTTTAAAAATTGTCTGGTTTATTGTCTTTTCATTTTTTCAGGCTTCTTTACATTGTTCCCTAAAATAATAAACTTTCATTTTTAGCAGTTTTAGGCTCACGGCAGGAAGTACATAGAGTCCCTGTATCCTCCCCCCACACTGGTGCACACCTTCCTCCACCATCCACATCTTGCACCACAGTGGGCCGTTGATAATGATCAATGAACCTACACTGACACATCAGCATCTCTTCAGGTCCGTGCTTTCCAGCAGTGGTCCCCAACCTTTTTGGCATCAGGGACTGGTTTCGTGGATGACATTTTTTTCAAGGACTGAGGGTGGGGAGAGATGGTTCAGGTGGTTGTGTGAAAGATGGGGAGCCGCAGGTGAGGCTTCACCTGCTCACCGGGCCATCACTCACCTCCTGTAGCCCAGTTCCTAACAGGCCATGTACTGCCACCAGTCCTCGGCCCAGGGGTTGGAGACCCCTGCTTAACGGGCTTCATTCTTGGTGTTTGGATAGTCCCTGGGTTTGGGTAAACGTATAATGACATTTATACACCAATGTAGAGTCTTACAGAATAGTTTCACTGTCCTAAAGATCCTCTGTGCTCCATCTGTTCATCATTCCCTCCCTTGCAACCATCGGCAATGACCAATATCTCTATTGTCTCCATAGATTTGCCTTTTACAGAAGGTTATATGATTGGAATCATACCATATGTAGCCTTTTCAGATAGGTTTCTTTCATTTAGTAAATATACATTTTAATTTCCTTCTTCTCTTTTCATGGCTTGATAGCTCATTTCTTTTTAGTGCTGAATAACATTCCACCTTAGCGATGTACCACAGTTTGTTTATTTATTCAGCTGACTTTAGGTGGTATGCTTGGTTTCTCCCAAGATTTGGCAATTATAAATAAAGCTGTTATAAACATTCATGTGCAGATTTTTGTGTAGACCTCTGTTTTCATCTTTTTTCTGTACATGCCAAGGAGCACAATTGCTGGGTCACATGGTGAGAGTATGTTTATAGCAACCATCGATTTGTCTTCCAAAGTGCCTGTACTATTTTGCATCTCCACCAGCAATGGATGAAAGTTCCTGTTGCTCCATACCCTCTTCAGCATTTGCTGTTGTCAGTGTTCTGGATGTTGACCACTTTAATAGATGCGTAGTAGTATCATTTTTTTTTTTTTTTTTGCAGTATAGTTGCTTTATTTTTTTGTGATTTTATTTATTGGTTTATTTTTGGCAGTGCTGGGTGTTTGTTGCTGCATGGACTTTTCTCTAGCTGTGGTGTGTGGGCTTCTTATTGGGATCGCCTCTCTTGTTGGGGAGCTTAAGCTGTTAGGGCTTCAGTCGTTGTGGCTCCTGGGCTCTGGAGCACGGGCTCAATAGTTGTGACGCATGGCCTTAGTTGTTCTGATCTCGGACCAGGGTTGACCCCACGTCTTGTGGATTGGCAAGCAGATTCTTTACCACTGAGCCACCAAGGAAGTCGTCATTATTATTTTAATTTGCATTGCCCTCATGACATATGATGTGGAATATCTTCTCATCGGTTTACTTCATATCTGTGTTTTCTTTGGTGAGATGTCTGTTAAGATCTTTAGCCCCTTTTAAATCAAGTCGTTTATTTTTTTATTGTTGAGATTTGAGTTCCTTCCTTACATATCTTGGTAGCAGTCCTTATATATATTTTTTTTTTGCAAATGTTTTTTCCAGTCTGGTGCTTATCTTTTCATTCTCTTGACATTGTCTTTCTCAGAGAAGATTTTAGTATTAATGAAGTCCAACTTTTCAGTTGACACAGTGTGATATTTCTGGATTAGCAAGGATCATACCATTTATTGGTAGTTGTGTTAGTCATTCTGTTATCCATACAGTGATATTTATGAGATTAAAGTGCTGTTGTAATCCTTCATTGGAGAAGGCAATGGCACCCCACTTCAGTACTCTTGCCTGGAAAATCCCATGGACGGAGGAGCCTAGAAGGCTGCAGTCCCTGGGGTCGCACAGGACTGAGCGACTTCACTTTCACTTTTTACTTTCCTGAATTGGAGGAGGAAATGGCAGCACACTCCAGTGTTCTTGCCTGGGGAATCCCAGGGACGGGGGGAGCCTGGTGGGCTGCCATCTATGGGTTCATACAGAGTCAGACACAACTGAAGTGACTTAGCAGCAGCAGTAATCCTTCATAATTAACTTTGTTTTTTAATAGTGAATAACACACTTGTGCAATTGATGCTTCTTTGTTGGTAATCAGTTCTTTTTCATGAAGACATATGATGACCTAGTAGACATTATTTTTAGAAGACATTTTATCTTATGAATTTTGGCATTTCTGAATAGTTTTATAATTTTCATGTACAGAGTCTATGTACCTTTTCTAACCTCATTTTGTTATACAACAACCACTGGTGGCTGAG
This sequence comes from Madoqua kirkii, assembly GCA_006408675.1. Lineage (NCBI taxonomy): Eukaryota > Metazoa > Chordata > Mammalia > Artiodactyla > Bovidae > Madoqua > Madoqua kirkii. The sequence goes on along the minus strand of SJYC01053062.1, from coordinate 10,907 downwards.
ATGGTCAAATATCTGCCTGCAATGCAGGAGACCTAGGTTCAGTTTCTGGGTCAGAAAGATCCACTGGAGAAAGGAATGGCTACCCACTCGAGTACTCTTGACTGGAAAATCCCATGGACAGATGAGCCTGCTGGGCTACAATCCATGAGGTTGCAGAGTCAGATATGACTAAGGTACCAACACACATAGATATGCAGTACAATACTAGTTTAGATGGTCCTCAGTCACACTAACCATGTTGGAATTGCTCATTGCTGCTGCCGCTGCTGCTAAGTCACTTCAGTCATGTCCGACTCCTAGCAACCCCATAGACGGCAGCCCACCAGGCTTCCCCATCCCTGGAATTCTCCAGGCAAGAACACTGGAGTGGGTTGCCATTTCCTTCTCCAATGCATAAAAGTGAAAAGTGAAAGTAAAGTCACTCAGACGTGTCCGACACCTAGTGATTCCATGGACTGCAGCCTTCCAGGCTCCTCCTTCCATGGGATTTTCCAGGCAAGAGTACTGGAGTAGGGTGCCATCGCCTTCTCCGAAATTGCTCACTAGAGGCTCCCATATTGGATGGTAAGGAGAGAGACCATTTTCATCATCACAGGTAGTTCTGTTGGACAGTGTGGTTCTAGAGCATAAGCAGTTAAACAGTGATTAAACAGTCATTTTGTGTGATTTCTTTTTACTTTGCAATAATTACTAAAATACTAAAAGAAAAAATTAAGAAATGCAGTGAAAGCATTTGTTTCCCTACTGTTATCTTTTGTTTCTTAGTGATTTATGTGAAAGTAACAGTTAAAACTACAGCTGAAGGAGCTGAGTATGCTCACCATCTGCTCAGCTAAATGCGAAATACAATTGGCAGAGCAGTTGCCTAACATTGGTCCATCATGATGCTGGTCTTCTTGAACATGCCAGTAGTAACAGGCACTATTAGTCACAGCAGCGGACAGTTCAGCTGAAATAACTTTTCTGCATAGATCTCATTCTCAGAATTAATAACTTATCTATTTAAAATTTCCATTTTTTTTGTTTCCTGTTTTGGCAAGGGCAGAAGGCTGGGCTTCACTGGTGGCTCAGTTGATAAAAAATCTGCCTGCATTGCAGGAGAACCTGCATTACAGGGTTTGATCCCTGGGTTGGGAAAGTAAGCTGGAGAAGGAAATGGCAACCCACTCTGGTATTCTTTCCTGGGAAAGCCTATGGACTTTCCCAGGAAAGGAGGAGCCCGATGGCCTACAGTCCATGGGTCACAAGAGCTGGACGTGACTTAGCAACTAAACCCCTGCCACTATTGGCAGAAGACTACACCAGAGAGACACATTTGGAGAGACAACACAGGAGAATAATGGCCTGCAAAGTTTGCTCCAGGATTGGCTATTTAATTTTCTTCTTTCAGTGACATTGTAATTTCATTGCTATAAAACAGTGTTTGCTCCAAATTATTTTTTTAAAGGCCTCACATTAATTCAGGCAACATTTAACTGGGCTTCCATATGTTTATAACACATATTACTTCAGTTTACTGTTATAGTAATGATAACTTAAAGCATCTGGAAATATAGTTCTATCATTTGCCTGCTATTGACTTCTTTTTTTTAGGTTTCTTGCAGTGTTTGAATGTTGAGAAGGTATAGTTGTTTAAACTGCGTTTAGATGGCAGGAATTTGCATAAGCAGGATGGTTAATATATGATGGGTAAACACAGATATTGATTTGGTGATTGCATGTAAGTCTATTTTGAGTTGTTCTTTGAAGTAGAAAAGTCCAGTTCTCATGGGTAATTATTGTTTAAGTCTTTCCCTATTTGGAGGCTAATTTAGAATCTAAATGTAAATTATATTGGGTAGGTAGGGCAAATTTCCATATCCAGTGGCCCACATACGTATTTCTAAAAAAATGGTAGAAGGTGATTCTAGCTATTGTATATACTTTAATAAAGCAGAAGAGTAGAAGAAACAGGAGCCGTCCTGTGCACTTGGCCTTTGCACCTGAGTTACAAGCACAACACAGGAAGTATCGTCAAGGACACAGGCACTCGTCAGCCATCTCTTTCACAAGTATTTACTGAGATCCAGTTAGCCCTCTTGAACTTTTGTATTAAAGGTTTCTCTTTTAGATAATGCCCTAAAATGAGTCAGCCAATTGATATCAATTACATAGACAGAGTTGGCCAGGATACTTAAGGGTATTTAGATAAAGGAGAAAGTCACATTAAAGGTTATTTTTTTCTCTTGTGGAAAAGCTTATTTTCTATAGAATTACTACTTGAAAGAATGATTTTCTGATACACAGTCTTTCTTTGGTATGCTTTAGTCATAACTGGGGAATGTTACTGCTGTGATAAAATGATTTTAAAAGAGACATACATGCTGATATACCCCAAAATAAGAAGTCTTGGCTCTTCTTCCTGGGATTAACATTGATGTTCAACTAAAAGATAAGCAAAGGTTTCATAGATGCCTTATAGCTCTTATTCAATGAAGAGAGTTTTTTTTTCAAATTCATTTTACAGGTTTCATTTCAAATTAAAAAAAAAATGAGTTCTCTATTGTTGTTCCAAAGCTGATACATTTTAAATATATATCAGTTTATGGCAGTCTTACTGTCAGTTCCATATTTTAAGAGACACCTTTCAGGAATGAAGAGACAGAACATATACTGGGATAATTTTTTAAAGCCAGCCTTAGGCAAAGTACTGGGTCATCAGATCCTGTGAGAAAGCATCTTTGTGATGGTTTTGAATGGTGCGGGTTGCACTCGGTTTTAAGCAGTTTCTGGTTGTCATTTCAGCTATGAAGTCTTACACTCCGTATTTCATGCTCCTGTGGAGTGCTGTTGGGATAGCCAAGGCTGCCAAAATCATCATCGTGCCGCCAATTATGTTCGAAAGCCATATGTACATTTTCAAGACACTAGCCTCGGCCTTGCACGAGAGAGGCCACCGTACAGTGTTCCTCCTCTCTGAAGGCAGAGACATCGCACCATCTAATCACTATAGCCTCCAGCGCTACCCAGGGATCTTCAACAGTACCACCTCGGATGCTTTCCTGCAGTCCAAAATGCGGAATATTTTCTCTGGGAGATTGACAGCAATCGAACTGTTAGACATACTGGATCACTATACCAAGAACTGTGACATGATGGTTGGCAACCACGCCCTGATTCAGGGTCTGAAAAAGGAGAAGTTTGACCTGCTGCTGGTGGACCCTAATGACATGTGTGGATTTCTGATAGCTCATCTCTTGGGGGTTAAATATGCTGTATTTTCAACCGGCCTTTGGTATCCTGCTGAAGTGGGCGCTCCGGCACCCTTGGCTTACGTCCCAGAGTTTAACTCACTCCTCACAGACCACATGAACCTCCTGCAAAGGATGAAGAACACCGGCGTTTACCTCATTTCCAGAATAGGGATCAGCTTTCTGGTTCTTCCCAAATATGAAAGGATCATGCAGAAGTACAACCTGCTGCCGGAGAAGTCCATGTATGACTTGGTCCACGGGTCCAGCTTGTGGATGCTGTGCACAGAGTAGCCCTGGAGTTCCCGAGACCCACCCTGCCTAATGTTGTTTATGTAGGAGGAATCCTAACCAAACCGGCCAGCCCACTACCAGAAGTAAGGTTTGGTGAACTCCTTGGTAATCTTTTCTTAATATAAATGTCAGTTTGCCAGTTTGGATTTTTAGAAGAGAGGGGATTGGGTATTGTTGGATAATAGATGCTATTATTCTAAAAAGTGGTTAAGACACAGAACCTACCAGGACCCTTTTATTTGTGGGTGCCCCACTCCTCTGGAACGCATTCCTGCTTTGAATGAGCATTCCCGTAACACCAAGAGGCCACTGTACCATACGGTCAGTAGACTGTCTGAGAAGTAGATTTTTGATTAAGTTATAACTCTGAGAGGAGTGGAGTTAGATAGTTCATTTTAGTGAGTGTAAGTGGTTTCACTTTTAAGTAAACACAGAGTTCCTCTGATCTCTCCCAGAAAGCACAAACACAAGTCTCTAGGTCCACGTTAGGTCTTGTGAACTCAAATAAGTAAAACAACAATGTTAGGAGTGGTTCTTCTTTTAGGAGTCATGACCACTAAAAAGTTTATGTCCAGCAATGAAAATGAGGTAGTAACTTCCATCAGACTAGGATGCTGATTTTAAGTTAGTAAAACTATTTAAAGAAATCATGTCTCACTGTGATTTCATGTCAAATATGGAATTAATTACATTTTAACAAAACCTGTTTAGTCTCCGAGTCAAACCTGATTTCTTCTTTCTGGCTGAGCCGTCAGCAAATACAGTTGTGTTCTATTCTGGTTTGGCTTTTTTTTTTTTTTTCAATTAGGCATCTCAAAACCTGTAGAAGCCGTATGGCATATCTGTTGTTGCTGGGAATTTCCAGCCTCAGGTTGACTCTGGATTTAAACTCAACTTCTGATGGCATTTATCAGAAGTGTAGGGCCTGTTCTATGTTTTTCTCTACTGTAACCGTTTCTACTCTTAAAATTCTTAAAGCAGCCACTCACAACAACAGTCAAAGTGTTCATTTCCAGCTCTGGTCACGACATTTAAAGAAATCTGCCAGAGTCTTGATGAAGAGTCAGTCTAGATTTTCTCCTATAGGTGTCACATAAGCACAATCTCTGGCAGAATTTTCTCTTGGGGAAGTAAGATGATTGGGATATATAGCCTGTAGATTTCTCTCACACCTACATTAGAAGCACATTTAATAAATAACGCTTTGATATATATCATGTAACATGAAGAGATAGAACTTGCCAGATCTTTGACCTATAAACCCTAGATTGCTGCTGTTGAAGACGGTGAGAGAGAGCAGTTGTTCTTTCAGACGCCAGCTGTAAAGGATAAAGGTTAATCTCAGGCTGTCTCAGCCATTATCAAACCCGCTTGGAAAATTTAATTAGTCTCTTTCAGAGTCACTGTGTGATGTATTACCACCCTTGTAAAAGTATCTAAAATCAAACTTCAGAAAGAGCTTCTAAAAGTCCTGGAACCAAGTTTATCTCTACCTGAACTGAGCCATTCCTAGTGTCGGGCATATCAGCCCTGCTCCCTTCAAGTCTTCATCTTTTCCCAACCAGAGCACTGCCCTTTTGCCTGTTCCTTTGAAATTTTGTTTGAATACTGTCTCCCCTCTTTATACAGAAGAAGGAATTAGTGACGTTCATTTTTCCTGTATTGTAGCAGCTTGAACGGTAAGTACAGAACACTATTGTATGCTTAGTAAAATAGCATGGTTCCTTATGGCTTCATTACAGTAGGCCCTCCTTATCTGTAGCTCAGTTATCCTCGATCAGCCATAATATGAAAATATGAATTGGAAAATCCATAAATCAACAGTGTGTAAGTTTTAAATTGTACATTGTTTTGAGTAGTGAAGTATGATATCTTATATGGTCCATCTCGGCCCTGCTCCATGCTGCCCTGAATCCCCATCCACTCACGTGGTCTGCTTCTGACCTCCAGCCAACGACATCATCATGGTTCTGTGATCCAGCGTCACCTGGAGCAGATGCTCCTCCCACTGTAGCCTAACTCTGTACTGTAACGCCTGTGTCGTTGACCGTACTCCATCTGATCGTCTCATCTCATGTCGTCACACGGAGAGAGAGTAGAGCCCAATAAGATATTGAGAGAAACCACATTCACATAATGTCTATTGCAGCACATTGTGATCTATTTTATTTTTAGTTATTACTCTTGATAACCCTACTGTGCCTGACTTGTAAATTAAGCTTCATCATAGGTATGTATGTGTAGGAAAGAGCATGGTATATATAAGGTTCAGTATTATTAAGATTTCGAGCATCCACTGGGGCTCTTGGAACATATGCCATGTGGATAAACTGGGTTACTGTATAGTTTGTTTTACTTTAAAAGCATCTTTTACGTGGTTTTTGGAACTTTGTATAATGTTATTACCCAGGATGTTTTCTGACTTGCCATGATTTCTAGTTTGGCCCTAGTTTAACCCATTTTGTGGGCTTCCCTGTTCTTTTTTTCCTCTCTGGGCATTTTGTAATTATTCTTTTGAATATGTGCCCCTTATTTACAATTATTGCTTTGGCTCTGACAGGTGTCACACTCAGAAATACACACATCTGGCATGAATATGTGTTAGGTGTGTGAACCTAGATGAGTATATTGTGTGTGTGTGTGTGCTCAGTCATGTCTGACTTTTTGCATCCTGTTGGACTATGGCCCACCAGACTCCTCTATTGCTGGGATTCTCCAGGCAAGAACATTGGAATGGGCTGCCGTTTCTTCCTCCAGGAGATCTTTCCAATCCAGGGATCAAACCTGCATCTCCTGTGTCTCCTGCATTCAGACAGGTTCTTTACCCACTGAACTATCAGAGATAAGTCTATTAGTATCATTGAGGTTATAATGTGTCAAGGGCCATTTTCACTTCAGTGTTCCATTTACAAAGTTCTTCAAGAGGGAGAATTTTGAAGAATGATGAGTCTTATTCGTTCGTATGTTCCCTACCCTAGTGAGGTTTTATATGCTTTGGAACACGTGCATTTCTATTTAGATTTCTCTAGTAGATTTGTTTGATAAAATAAACTGTATCTCAGCATTCTAAAAGTTAATGAGTTTCTCAAATGCCTGTATTATTTACAGGTCACAGTTGTGACAGTAAGATAATAGAGCCCAGCAAGTGGCCTCTTAGAACACATGATTCACTAATAACAGCTTAATTGTTAACTGCCTCGGTGTCTTACACTGGCAGTGGATTCAGTTTTCCAGATGTCTAGAAATGATTTGACAGTGAGACTTCTTTTCACAGCCTGGGATAAAAAGGTAGAGAAAATGTCTAAAAGACATGTTTTCAGAAGCTTTCACAATGTTTGAGCCCAAAGAAACTCTAGAGAATGTCTAGTTCAGCTCCACTTTTCCACCTCAAAATACAGGAAGTGACCCATTCACTTGTCACATATGAGCTTAAAAGGATCTGAGTGTCTCCTCCAGGCCACACAGTTTGTGGCACAGCCAGGTGAAACATGGATTGTTTTCGTATGAATTAGATATTTTGTCAGGATGCCTGCATCTCTTGTTACTCATTTTACTCATTTACACATTTATAGCATATTTGGAGAAGGTGATGGCACCCCATTCCAGTACTCTTGCCTGAAAAATCCCATGGACGGAGGAGCCTGGTAGGCTGCAGTCCATGGGGTCGTGAAGAGTCAGGCATGAGTGAGCGACTTCACTTTCACTTTTCACTTTCATGCCTTGGAGAAGGAAATGGCAACCCACTCCAGTGTTCTTGCCTGGAGAATCCCATGGGCGGGGGAGCCTGGTGGGCTGCAGTCCTCGGGCTCACAAAGAGTTGGACACAACTGAGTGACTAAGCACAACGTATTGAAAACTATGCAGAGACGATTTCACTCATCTTTATTTGATAGCTCAAAGATTGTGAGGACTTAATATGACAGTAAGTCATGCCATTTGTACCCCTCCTTGGAGACAGAAATGGCAACCCACTCCAGTATTCTTGCCTAGGAAAACCAATGGACAGAGAAGCCTGGCAGACTACAGTCCATGCATTGCAAAGAATCGTGCCTTACTGAGAGACTAACACTTGTGTTTCAGAGATTTAATCATAGAAATCAGCCAGAATCCAAAGCCTTTTGATTACAAAATGTTGTCTTGGTGTAGAGTGAAGAAATTGTCTACACTGATAATCAATGATTTCTAAAGGCATGTGCCTGATTCATACTATTTACTACTGACTGCCTATAATAGGAGTAAGGATCTTTAGAGGAAGAGGTTTAGATCGGACTGTATCCATATTGTGGCTTATCTCTATCATTACAGTGTGGTAGAGAACATAGAAACAATTTTTTTTTTTGAAGGTTTACTTCCGCCAGGAAGGAAGTCTGTAAAAAGTCCCCCATTTGACTAGATCCTTCAACTATTAAATGTAGATGAAATAAATAATAACATGTAATAGGGGGTGACTATAGCTTTTAGTAGTTTGACCAGGAGGTAATAATAATACTCCCAAAGAATAGTACATTTACTTAGGGAGTCTTTTGATTATTAAAATTCACATGTTTGAGGTGATAAATTTTAGATGATTTCCCATTGGCAGAAAGTGGTCTAGCCCTGCTAAGCTGCTGATCTCTGCCACTTTCCACCTTCTACAGCCCTGAACTATCACTGCACCTAACAGATTGTATCTTAATTATTGGTTTTTCACCTGGTTTTCTCCCCTATTAGGGTGTGGATACCTTAAAGGATGGACAACAAGGTGGATAACCTTTGTACTCTGAGTGCCTGCAAAATGGTAGTCATTCAAAAACTGTTAAAAATTAAACGAAATGCATCAAATAAAAATTGTTGCCAAAAAATAGGTGATTCAGTGAAATAACAATATTGTTAGTAGTATAACCATTCTTTGTTTACTCCAAATTTATGTTCAGATGCCGTTGCAGCCATTAAGTAACCTAACATTCCAAGTTCTTGTAGTGAATAAGGATAGCTACTTAATGATACAATATTGAGAAAAGGTGATCATCTCACTGCTCATTACCCAGTTGGTGAGCTAAATGGTCCCTAGAGTGTTCCAGATATGCATGTGAACAGGACCAGTGGTGTCCAGGCCCTATTGCTGTGTTAAGATGGCTTGGGAGGTTATGACCCTCATTGGGTTGGGCTTTATTGCCAGGCTAGGGGTGTGAAAGGCATTTTCATTGCACCATTTGTACAGACATTCTTTTAAATTAGGGAAACAGTCCTGGGGAGAGATACAGATAAGATAAAAAGATGAACAGAGATAAGAAAGAGCCAGAGGCCAAGGACAGGGTCATGAGATCCTTGCTGTTGTTCATTTTGTCATTTGCCAGAACTCTCTCACAGAAAAAGGTTTGAGGGAGGAGGGGTGGGGGAAGAGACATTGTACAACAGGTTCATTAGATTAACCCACTTGTGAGCAGATCAGGTTATGAGAAGAAGAATAAAACTGAGGAGCGAAACAGTGCCTTTTTACATGTAGTTTTCATTGAGTCACCTAGAAGCCTTTCCTTATTATTACATATGGAAATGGAAAGCTGGCTTCCCCAAGAGTGAATGAATGTCTAGGCTGAGTTATGAGACCACAGTCACTGGAGCTAACAGACTGATCCAGGGTTGCAGCAAATATGGGAAATTATGGTGATGGACAGGGAAGCCTGGCGTGCTGAAGTCCATGAGTCACAAAGAATCAGACAGGACTGAGCGAATGAACTGAAGGCTCTTTAAATAGTATGTTGCTTATAAATTATTTCTTGAAATATAAAGCTAGAGATAGGATTACAACTATTGTATTATATTGATTAAATTGTCCTCTTTTAAGTAGGTATAATATAATCTATAAGTTTTATCAGTTCAGTTCAGTTTAGTCGCTCAGTTGTGTCTGACTCTTTGCGACCCCATGAATTGGAACATGCCAGGCCTCCCTGTCCATCACCAACGTCCATAGAGTCAGTAATGCCATCCAGCCATCTCATCCTCTGTCGTCCCCTTCTCCTCCAGCCCCCAATCCCTCCCAGCATCAAAGTCTTTCCCAATGAGTCAGCTCTTTGCATGAGGTGGCCAAAGTACTGAAGTTTCAAATTCAGCATCATTCCTTCCAAAGAAATCCCAGGGTTGATCTCCTTCAGAATGGGTTGGTTGGATCTCCTTGCAGTCCAAGGGACTCTCAAGAGTCTCCTCTAACCCCACAGTTCAAAAGAATCAATTCTTTGGTGCTAAGCCTTCTTCACAGTCCAACTCTCACATGACCACTGGAAAAACCATAGCCTTGACTAGAAGGACCTTAGTCGGCAAAGTAATGTCTCTGCTTTGAATATGCTCATAACTTTTCTTCCAGGGAGTAAGAGTCCTCCAATTTCATGGCTGCAGTCACCATCTGCAGTGATTTTGGAGCCCCCCAAAATAAAGTCTGACACTGTTTCCACTGTTTCCCCATCTATTTCCCATGAAGTGATGGGACCCAATGCCATGATCTTCGTTTTCTGAATGTTGAGCTTTAAGCCAGCTTTTTCACTCTCCACTTTTACTTTCAGCAAGAGGCTTTTTAGTTCCTCTTCACTTTCTGCCATAAGGGTGGTGTCATCTGCATATCTGAGGTTATTGATATTTTTCCCTCAAGTCATTGCTGGTGAATGTGAACCCAGTTCATTTGCCTCCAGAGTACTTGCTCTTCACCACCAGGAGGCGCTGGTGGTCCCAGGGTCTGTCTCAACCTGTTTGTCCTGCCCATTCTGTTTACTCAGGTTTACAGGCTCCAAGTCATAAACTGCAGCTCTGTCTTCGTGCTCCCCTGATAACAAACACCATATCTGCCCTGCCCTGAGTCTGGATTCCATAGCAGCAAAAGCTTCCTCAGACCTAGGTGATTCCCAGCCAGGGCTCCAGAATTAAGTTTCTGCAGGAAGCTTGTCTTCTCCATCCGCCTGAAATCAAGATAAGAGCGTTCTTCTTACCTCATCCCCCTGGAAGGCAGCTTTAACAGATAAAAAACCAAAAAGTAGATTATTCTGGTTTCTAGCTCTAGTTAGAAACCAGACGGCTGAGGGAGGAAAGCCCCTGGGTGGGGGTTGGGGACGACAGCAAAGGTCACAGGGTGGTTGCCATGGGGCTTCCTGTGTAAAAGGCATCCTCATTACCTTGATCACAAGGAGGAAGAAAAAGAGAGGGAGAGAGGGAGGGAGGGAGGCAGGAGCTGACAGTGGCTCAGAGCCCTGGGCCTCCGACGGGCCCCCTGTCCTGCACAGCTGGCTCCCTTCGGGGTCTTGGGACCACCCTGGCCTCCTGCTTCTCTCCCATCTCCCTGGGAGAAACTCAGGTGTTGTATTCCTGTCCAAGCTGAAAGATCCAGAAGGACCCTCAAGGTATGGCTTGGCCTCCCTA
>SJYC01053061.1:0-29022 GCA_006408675.1 Madoqua kirkii | reverse complement strand
TGCTTTTTGCTTCTCTTCTTTTCACAGCTATTTGTAAGGCCTCCCCAGACAGCCATTTTGCTTTTTTGCATTTCTTTCCCATGGGGATGGTTTTGATCCCTGTCTCCCGTACAGTGTCACAAACCTCAGTCCATAGTTCATCAGGCACTCTATCTATCGTATCTAGGCCCTTAAATCTGTTTCTCACTTTCAGTGTATAATCATAAGGGATTTGATTTAGGTCATACCTGAATGGTCTAGCGGTTTTCCCTACTTTCTTCAATTTAAGTCTGAATTTGGCAATGTGGAGTTCATGATCTGAGCCACAGTCAGCTCCTGGTCTTGTTTTTGCTGACTGTATAGAGCTTCTCCATCTTTGGCTGCATAGAATATAATCAATCTGCTTTTGGTGTTGACCATCTGGTGATGTCCATGATTAGAGTCTTCTCTTGTGTTGTTGGAAGAGGATATTTGTTATGACCAGTGCCTTTTCTTGGCAAAACTCTGTTAGTCTTTGCCCTACTTCATTCTGTACTCCAAGGCCAAATTTGCCTGTTACTCCAGGTGTTTCTTGACTTGATACTTTTGCATTCCACTCCCCTATAATGAAAAGGACATCTTTTTTGGGTGTTTGATCTAAAAGGTCTTGTAGGTCTTCATAGAACCGTTCAGCTTCAGCTTCTTCAGCATTACTGGTTGAGGCATAGACTTGGATAACTGTGATATTGAATGGTTTGCCTTGGAGACGAACAGAGATCATTCTGTTGTTTTTGAGGTTGCATCCAAGTACTGCATTTCAGACTCTTCTGTTGACCGTGATGGCTACTCCATTTCTTCTGAGGGATTCCTGCCCGCAGTAGTAGATATAATGATAATCTGAGTTAAATTCCCCCGTTCCAGTCCATTTTAGTTCGCTGATTCCTAGATTGTTGACGTTCACTCTTGCCATCTTGTTTGACCACTTCCAATTTGCCTTGATTCATGGACCTGACATTCTAGGTTCCTATGTGATATTGCTCTTTACAGCCTCAGACCTTGCTTCTATCACCAGTCCCATACACAACTGGGTATTGTTTTTCTTTGGCTCCATCCCTTCATTCTTTCTGGAGTTATTTCTCCACTGATCTCCAGTAGCATGCTGGGCACCTACTGGCCTGGGCTTTATATGTTTTATAGTTGGTTCCTAATTTTGGATACCATCACCTACAAATAATTTTTTAGGGTGTCTTTATTCATGTGCTATATTGGTAGCTATGCAGGGGTCAGAAGATTGAGAAGTATAACATTTGGAAGAGATGAATGATGAAATTTCAACTACTAATTCTTAGCTGTGAGATTCAACACAACATGATAGTTGGGCATAAATAATAGATTCCCTGTGGGAATTTATAGGCTTCCTAGGTGGCTCATTGGTAAAGAATTTACCTGCCAAATACTGGAGATAGAGAAGACACAGGTTTAGTCCCTGGGTTGGGGAGATCCCCTGGAGGAGAAGATGGCAGCATGCTCGAGTATCCTTGCCTGGAAAAATCCCATGAACAGAGGAGCCTGGTCGGGTGTATAGTCCAGAGATTTGCAAAAGAGTTGGACAGGACTGAGTGAAGGAGCACTCAGCACCACCATGGTAATTCATTAATGTAAAGTGTTGCAGATATTTCTTGCAGAAGTTTTATAGCTGGATCATATATTTTGTCTTTATTTTGTAGTGAAAAACCAGATTACCTGACTAAGTGAATCCATCTGCTGCTACTGCTAAGTCACTTCAGTAGTGTCCAACTCTGTGCGACCCCATAGATGGCAGCCCACCAGGCTCCCCCATCCCTGGGATTCTCCAGGCAAGAACACTGGAGTGGGTTGCCATTTCCTTCTCTAGTGCATGAAAGTGAAAGGTGAAAGTGAAGTCGCTCAGTTGTGTCCTACTCTGCAACTCCATGGACTGCAGCCTACCAAACTCCTCCATCCATAGGATTTTCCAGGCAAGAGTATAGAGTGGGTGCCATTGCCTTCTGGGAAGTAAATTAAGCAGTGTTGCAACTATCAACAAGTTACTGTTTAGTTCACTGATAGGTTTTCTAAGCAGCACTGTAGTTTTGAATAGTTTATCAGTTGCTTCTGTAAGCATTATAGACTTGCAAGAGTTTTCTGATACTTTTAGAGACCCAAATATAATTGAAATGCAGTCTGACATTATTTTTAAACACCTTTCTTCCTCTTCTGTTGAGTATTTAAGCTTCAAGATGCCCAACAGAGTTTTTTAACTGATCATATTTAAAAATAGTAATTCTCACAATTAAATAGCTGCTCCAGTTTTCAGAATAATATTTTTCACAAATACTCTCATTCCAAGCCAAACAGTTCTAGTTTGGAAATGGAAATCGCTACTGTCCATGAGTTTGTCAGATCTTTTCCTGAGTGCAGATTTTGACAGAAAGGACCGAGTGAGCCTGAGCTTCTGAGGAAGTGGTGGCTCTGGAGACAAGCTACCCATTTCATAGTTTTGTTTACGGAATTTTTTATACCAAAATGTCCAGGGGCTGTGGCACAGTAGTCAGATGGAAAAACATGGGCTTTTTCAGCCAGATGGCCCTGGGCTTTAATCTTGGCCTTAAAAAGACTTGGAGAGGGAGGGTGTCAGCCTCCTTAAAGTGAGGATGGCCGTGCCTACTTCAGAGGGTTTCCGGGAATGAGAGCCGTGGCAGTGCCTGTGGGGATAGTTCTTGTTCCTATTATTATTCCAGTAATTCTCATTACTGAAGGTGAGCTCTGGTTACTAAATCACTTTCACCTGCTGTCTTCTACTTGGCAAACAGAAGAACGGTTTCAGAGGTGGAGGAAGTGCCTGTGGCATCACCCCTACTCATTTCAGGGGCTGGCCCCTGGTCCTTCTCCATCCCTCTTGGGGATGTTTATCTCCCTTTCCTTCATCCTCTTTCTCACTGAAGTAGAAGGGAAAGAGCAAGTGAACTATATGGGGATTAGACATCTGAGCCTTAAGAAAGGAGCAGAAGCTGACAGGTATGTCCTGTTCAGGGGCCGCCCTCCTGGTGCTTCCAGATGCTGGCTTCTTTAAGCTCAGTGATGTTGTCTGTGGATTTTCAGTCCTTTAAATGGAGGAGCAGCAATTCCAGCCCTGTTCTGAGGGCTCCATCCTTATTCCTTCTCCTGCTCTTTGCTTCTCATTCCTGTCGGACCTAAGGAGATGCTCCAAATAAATACTTGTCTCCTAGCCAGAGGTTCTGCCCAGATTCTCCTCCACACTGTGACCCTGCTGCACTAGACTATTAGATTAGATACCCCTGTAGTGGCGGCTCAGATGCTAAGAATCTGCCTGCAGTTCAGGAGACCCAGGTACAATCCCTGGTTTGGGAAGATTCCTTGGAGAAGGGAATGGCTTCCCACTCCTGTATTCTTGCCTGGGAAATTCCATGGAGGAACCTGGCAGGCTGTTGTCCGTGGGGTCAGAAAAAGTCAGAAATGACCTTCAAAACAAAAGTAAAGTTTGAAATTTTCTTCTAAGATCTGAGGTGCAGACTCTGCCGTCAACTTCAGTGTTTATGCTTCCTTCTGCCTAGATCTGTCAGCTGCACAAGTTGTCGCTTCTGATTCTTTCACTCTCCACAGTATTGTTTATATCAGAATCCCATTACATTCTTATTGAAACAATGTATTGTAGGGCCAGTTAGGAGGCCTGAGATGGGCCTTACTCATTTGTAACAAGTTCCTATGTCATGGTGAAGCTGCTGTTGCTGGTCTAAGGACTAACCACACTGTGGGAACCACTGACCTAGATTCACTCGGTCTGCACGAATTATACATTTTAATTACAGCATGGAATATATTTTGTCTGAGAATAATTTTTTCCTCATCATTATAGGGTTTTTTCTCTTTTAGAAAATTACTTTCAGTAGAAATTGTACCCCCATAAATGTATATACGTATCTAGATTTCAAGGACTAGGAGAGCCATGGGTTCCATTGTATATGTGGGGCACTCATTACCTTATCATTTTGTTTTGTGAAATTATGATGATGCTGTTGAGGTATCAGCCCTTGCTCTAGGAACCTGCTCCAAACAGAACATCCATGTGCAGCCATGTTAATAGTAGTTAAGGTCTTCAGAACTAATATCCTTTAACTCTTCTCCCTATTTTCCTTCATCTCCACCACTTTTTTTAAAATAACACTCTAAAAATATTTTATCTCAGGTTAATATACAGCATTGAATCAAAGCAGGCTGTGATTTTAAAGTAATATTACATAAATGCCATTTTCTAAAATTCTGAGAAGTCATGTGCTAAGATACTTTGAGTTTTATGTGCAATCCTTTGTCCAAAATCTAGTAACAAGTAGAGTGTTATTTATTGTATGCTGCTGCTGCTGCTGCTGCTAAGTCACTTCAGTCGTGTTCGACTCTGTGCAACCCCATAGATGGCAGCCCACCAGGCTCCCCTGTCCCTGGGATTCTCAGGCAAGAACACTGGAGTGGGTTGCCATTTCCTTCTCCAATGCATGAAAGTGGAAAGTGAAAGTGAAGTCCCTCAGTCATGTCCTACTCTTAATGACCCCATGGACTGCAGCCTACCAGGCTCCTCCATCCATGGGATTTTCCAGGCAAGAGTACTGGAGTGGGGTGCCATTGCCTTCTCTGTATTTACTATATAGCATTCTGTAAATGCTCACTACCCATCAAATATTTTTTGTATTTAAAAGATGTTAACATAGCTCTTAGAAATAAAACAAAATGAGAGTTTGGTTTTTAGAGTCAGTCTTTATATTAGCTTGCTTATTCAGAAAATACAGGTGATCACTGACAGCACAGGGATTGGGATGTTGACACTCTGTGCCCTCAAAATCCACGTGTAATATATAGTAGTATCTGTGTACACAGTTCCTCTTTATTTAAAGTTCCTCATTTGTGGATTCAACTGACCATGGATCAGGTACTATGGTAGTATTTAGTATTGAAAAGAATCAGTGTATAAGTGGATCCATGCAGTTCAAACCCCTGTTGTTCAAGGGAAACCTGTATTTTTTACACTGTGACAACCACTTTTATCTTTTTTACTTTGAAGACATCTCTCTTATAAATCAGCAAACCCTGAGCAGGCACATAAGCCGAAAAAGGTCTCTGCCTGATAAACCTAGTGTCGTCCTGGGCCAGGAGTGGTGTTTTTGTAGCAGGAAAACAGGACAGATAGCCAAAGAGCGACAGGCATTGGAGTAGTGGGGTGGACTTTTTCAGGTACTTCTTAACCCAGAATATATTCGTATTCCCCTGAAATCATAGAGTCTAGAAAACTGCTCTGAGCACAGGGAAAAGTGTGGCAAGCGCTCTCACACACAGTGCCTGTATTCATGGTAGGAACTGGGCACCAAAGGGAAAGTGATGAAACTGTAGAGATCAGAACGCTGCGTGTTGGTGCTGGAAGGCCTGTTCTTTAAACCCTGAAAATGAAGCAGATGCAGCCCAAGAGACCTTCTGCACAATTAAACCCAGCTGTGCCGCCAGCTGCGCGCTGCCTGGACCAGGAGGCAAGATGCATTCCTCCACCGTTGTCTTTCGGCTTTCTGTCAAGGCATATTTTTGTAAAGCAGCATTTATTGCTGTTGTAGGAATCCTGTTAGTAGGAGGGTCAAGATTTCTGATTCTGTCAGTATAAATGCAGTCAGTTAATTAGCCTTTTAACAGAGCATTTGTTCTATTTTTATTTATTTATTTACTTTATTTTACTTTACAATACTGTATTGGTTTTGCCGTACATCAACATGAATCTGCCACAGGTGTACATGTGTTTCCAGTCCTGAACCCCCTTCCCATCTCCTTCCCCATACCATCTCTCTGGGCCATCCCAGTGCACCAGCCCCAAGCATCCTGTATCCTGCATCGAACCTAGACTGGCAAGCATTTGTTTTAGAAAGTGCTGTGTGTGAGAGAGAGGGGCATGAGACAGAGAAAAGCATGTCTGCTTTTTTCCTTAAAACGTTTGTCCACCTGAAAGAGAAGAGTGCCTATTAAAACAGTCATTTTCTTAGATTATTTCATACGGATGACTTTTTGTCAGAGTGGCTTTTGGAATAGTTATGGTGTTCAAACGCAAGAGGGGAAAACTTAATGTCATGAATATTTTCCTTCAATATACTTCTCTCTTTTTCCCCCTAGATGTATGATACAGTAAGAATAAACCTGGCAAAGTAAGCTGACCTGATTTTATACTTCTTTGAATATAGTAACTACTTAATAATTGTCTGTTGCTTTGAATTGCTTTATGCTCAATTAGATCTAGAGAAAAGTCCTTTTGATAGAATCTGAAAAGATTTCAGCTGCATAGATGTCTAAAAAAAATCACTAGGTTCTGAAAAACTGAAGACCTTTCAGAAAGAATAGTGGAAGAAACTCTCTGAGAACAGGGTTCCCAGTTTAGTCATCATTTATATCCCACCCACTTTCATACCTAGTTCTGGAGTGCTTTGCTAAGCATAGGCCCTTATACAATATTTTGAATTAATATAATTTCAAGTTGTAAAAACTGGTGCATTTGCCCAGGTTATTTAGCAAAACTGGGGTAGAATGTTTTTAAATGGTAAATTACCAGAGCTTTTATAAGAAGCAGCTCAAATGGCTTGATAAATATTATTAAAATCCTGGGGCTAATAGTTAATTTTCCTTGCCTAGCATTGTCAGCCCAGTGTGAGGAACAGTTAAACCAACTTAAGGTTTTCTTTTTTCAGTGGAAAGTCCATTGAGAACTTCTCCTTGTGTGTGGCAGGGCAAACGTTTTGCAAAACACAAAGGGATGGCCACTCATAGAAAGGATAGATAGCTCTTTAGTTATATATTCAGTGCATGTTTTTTGAGTGCCAAGTGTGTGCCTGGCGCCAGGTTAGCAAGGTTAAGTGTAAATCATAGTTTCTTTATTTGTGCTTGTTGTTCAGTTGCTAAGTCGTGTCCAGCTCTTTGCAACCCTATGGGCTGCAACATGCTAGGCTTCCCTGTCCTTCACTGTCTCCCTGAGTTAGCTCAAACTCATACCCACTGAATCAGTGATGCCATCCTCTGTTGCCCCCTTCATCTTCTGACCTCCATTTTTCCCAGCATCAGAGTCTTTTCCAATGAGATGGCCCCTTGCATCAGGTGGGCAACATGTTGAAGCTTCATTTTCAGCCTCAGTCCTTGCAATGAATATTCAGGGTTGATTCCCTTTAGGATTGACTGGTTTGATCTTGAGTCCCTGGTCTAGCCAAGGGACTCTCAAGAGTCTTCTCCAACACAGCAGTTCAAAGGCATCTAGTCTTTGGCGCTCAGCCTTCTTTACGGTCCAGTTCTCATATCTGTACATAACTACAGGAAAACTATAGCTTTGACTATATGGACTTTTGTCGGCAAAGTGATGTCTCTGCTTTTTAATACACTGTCTAGGTTTGTCATACTTTTCCTCCAAGGAGAAAGCGTCTTTTAATTTCATGCCTACAATCACCGTCCATAGTGGTTTTGGAGGCCAAAAAAATAAAATCTGCACTGTTTCCATTTTATTCCCTATTTGGCATGAAGTGATGGTACTGAATGCCGTGAATTTAGTGTTTTGAATGTTGAATTTTAAGCCAACTTTTTCCACTCTCCTCTTTTACCTTCATTAAGCACTGCTTATAGTCTAAGGGGAGAAATGACTAGAAAAGATGTAGATGGATAATAAGATGGACAATTTTGATGTTGAACTACCAGCAAGGAAACCAGTGGGGGGCGCAATGACAGAGAACAGGGAGTCTTCTCGGGTGACTGGGCAGGGTCTCAGGAGAAGGTGAAGCCACAGGGTGGAAAGCTTTCCCTGCAGGGGACCCACCTGTCCCCCGGTAGGGAGATGTTTGCACTTTGAAAGTCAGCAAAGCTGAAGCGCTGAAGGCCTGAGGCTTGAGCAGGTGGTTCAGCTGGGTTTGGAGAGGTGAGCAAAGAGTCTGTCACTACAAGGGGTATAGATTTCCCTGAATAGTCAAAGTGTTAGTCACTCAGTTGTTTCTGACTCTTTGCGACCCCATGGACTGTAGCCCGCCAGGCTCCTCGATCCATGGGATGCTCCAGGAAAGAACACTGGAGTGGTTGCCATGCTCTCCTCCAGATCTTCTCAACCTAGAGATCAAACCTGGGTCTCCTGCATTGGCAGGCAGATTCTTTACCATCTGAGCCAGTGGATTTCACCAAATGAGTTAAAACCTGATGGGGTTTGCATTTAGAAAGACTCCCTCTGGTTGCTTTGTGAAGATAGTATTATAGAATAGAAAGCGAGAAGCTGGGAGGACCAGCTTGCGTGCATGTTGCTGTAGCTCAAGAAGGAGGTGGGTTGATGAATGTGAATGTGGTGAGAGAGAGATGATTCCAAGTGCACTGGGGAGTAGAATTAACTAAGGTCCAATCTGGGGAGTGGGGACACTTTCAAACAGCCAGGTTTCCTGCTTAAATAACCCAGTAGGAGGCATTTGCTGCATGGAAAGACTAGGCAATGAACAGATTTTTGAGGGAAAACACATTGTTTGGGACATACTGATTTGAGAAACCTGTGGATTTCTGAACATGGATTTGACAGGAAAGGCCAGACTTGCTATTCAGATGTGGGGATGATCTTCAAGAAGACTGTACTGAAGCGGCGGGGAAAAATGAGGTTACTAACAGAGAGGTGTAGAAAGAGAAGAGGACTTAGGTTTAAGTCCCGGGGCCTCGACCATGTACAGGTTGGTTAAAGGCAGAGGAACCTCCAGAAACTCTGAGAAGTGTCAGCACCTGAGATGTGAAGCATAACCAGGAAAAAGGCATGTTTTAGGATCCAAGGAGTGGGTGTTTCTGGAAGGGAAGTCCATCAGTTATCATTGCTACCAAATCAGGGGTTCCCATGTTTTAGTTCGAGGCATCTGCACATGGTCATATATATCACTGGACAGCTTTAGTTGTTGCTAAGTAGATAATTGCTTAATCAATATACAAGAACCTATGATCTCTTTGAGGCTTCCCTAGTGGCTCAGTAGTAAAGAGTCCGCCTGCCAATGCAGGAGATGTGGGTTCAGTCCCTGGGTTGGAAAGATCCTCTGGAGAAGGAAATGGCAACCCATTCCAGTATCCTTGCCTGGGAAATCTCATGGACAGAGGAGCCTGGAGGGCTACAGTCCGTGGGGCCACAAAGAGTCGGACATAACTTAGTGACTAAACAACAACAGTAACAAGTAGATAATAGCAGCAAAGTACTTTTTGTGCTCGTCTTTAACAATCAGCCTCACATCTGCTACATCAGTCCACTGGTACAGTTGAAACGGTACCTCTCGGAATCAGATGAATATATACAGTTGACCCTTGAACAACAGGAGTTTGAACTGGGTGGTTCCTCTTGTGGCCTGATGTGGAGGAATCAGACTGGGTGGCCCCTCTTATTACTGTAATTCTGATCCTCCACATGGGGCCATTAGAGGAGCCACCCAGTTCAAACTCCTGTTGTTCAAGAGTCACTATAAATTACCAGAGAAGGCGATGGCACCCCACTCCAGCACTCTTGCCTGGAAAATCCCATGGACGAAGGAGCTTGGTGGGCTGCAGTCCATGGGGTCGTGAAGAGTTAGACACGACTGAGGGACTTCACTTTCACTTTTCACTTTCATGCCTTGGAGAAGGAAATGGCAACCCACTCCAGTGTTCTTGCCTGGGGAATCCCAGGGATGGGGGAGCCTGGTGGGCTTCCGTCTATGGGGTCGCAATGAGTCGGACGCAACTGAAGCAACTTAGCAGCAGCAGCAGCAGCAACTATAAATTATACTGATCTTATTGACAGCGGGAATGTTTGGCACCCCTAGCCTCTGGGTCAGAGGTCAGCTGAATATTCAGCGTCCAGCCAGACCACGGGGAGATCACTTTCTCATTGTGGGCTCCCCTTCCTGTATCACCAAGCTGTGGGTGGGTGAGTGGATGAGGGCTGAACTGGTTTTTAAAGTCTTCTTCCACTTCAGTGATGGTGAGAAATAGAACATTTTGAGCTCCGTACAGACATTAAAATCCAGACTTATTCATGCCTTGGAGAAGGAAATGGCAACCCACTCCAGTGTTCTTGCCTGGGGAATCCCAGGGATGGGGGAGCCTGGTGGGCTTCCGTCTATGGGGTCGCAATGAGTCGGACACGACTGAAGCAACTTAGCAGCAGCAGCAGCAGCAACTATAAATTATACTGATCTTATTGACAGCGGGAATGTTTGGCACCCCTAGCCTCTGGGTCAGAGGTCAGCTGAATATTCAGCGTCCAGCCAGACCACGGGGAGATCACTTTCTCATTGTGGGCTCCCCTTCCTTTATCACCAAGCTGTGGGTGGGTGAGTGGATGAGGGCTGAACTGGTTTTTAAAGTCTTCTTCCACTTCAGTGATGGTGAGAAATAGAACATTTTGAGCTCCGTACAGACATTAAAATCCAGACTTATATTTTTAACTTAAAATGTTTTTATTTTTGGTGCAATTAATGTTGACAGAATCAAAGTCAAGCAGACCTCTCTATAGGTGTATTTTAAGTCTTAGTTCATTAAAGTGGAGGCTTGCAGAGAATGGATGAGGCATAGGTACAGAAGAGGATTGAAATTACAATTTACATATGGTGAACCCTTGATTTTCTAGTAAATCATAAAGAATAGTTATTAAGAGAAATAATTTTGTATTTTTCAACACTGATTAAATTTTTAAAATTAAAAAACTGATAAAATTCAAATCATCATTTGGTTTTATTTTGTATAATACACAAGATGCATTTTTCCCTTGGGAATATAATTGAATTACAACTTTTATTGAAGAATACTTTCCCGAACTGGAATCTTAAGGAGAATTTTAGAATGCCTCAAACCATGCACATAATTTTTTTTTCTTGCTTCAAAGGCTATATCTTTTAGCTTTTTTATGATAATTTGTGAATGGATTTTGTAAAATATTCTTCTCAAAGGCAAAAATTGAAATGATAGGAAAATGCTGAAGGCCTTTGCAACTTGATTTCATTTTGGTAAAGTTCATACTTAGTTGAATATTACGTAGAGTAGTAAAATGAGGGAATTTGGCCATTTTGCTGCCAAAACTTAGATGCATGAAAACTTGGGTTAGTTATATGTAGACATATATATATATGTAAGATTAATAATCAGTCATCCGAGGCACAAAGCACAAACTTATTTTCTGTTAAAAATGCCTCACCAAATAAGTTTTTATTTCTTTTACAACTTATTTCCCTGGTGGCGCAGAGGTTAAAGTGTCTGCCTGCAATGCGGGAGACCTGGGTTTGATCCCTGGATCGGGAAGATCCCCTGGAGAAGGAAATGGCAACCCACTCTGTTATTCTTGCCTGGAGAATCCCACGGATGGAGGAATTTGGTGGGCTACAGTTCACGGGTCGCAAAGAGTCAGACACAACTGAGCGACTTCACTTTCTTACAACTTATTTCAGTTGATTTTTTTTAAAGTAACTTACTTCATGACTGAAACTTCAAATGAAGTTTATTTAATGGATCTTTACAGATTAAAAGGGTAGAAATTTATGCTGAAATGCAGTTTGGATCACTTTTCTCTTATAGAAAAGTCTCCATTATTTTAAACTCTTTTAAGTGTTAGATGTTATAAGGACTAAAGTTGGGTAAAGATAACAAGTGAAGTTATTTATCTACTAGTTTATTATGTGCAACTCATTTTTAGTTGAATGCTGAAAAGTTTATTTTTTATCAAAAAATATATGGGCTTCCTGTAATAATTTTTGAATATAGATAGTTTATCCCTCTAGGCTTGCTTAGGAATAAAATATTGTTTAAACTATGAAGATTTAATGGAAATCATGTATAGTATGTTATTTATGGGTTAAATCAAGCCAGCTACCTAGCCTAGGCTTGTTTTTTTTTTTTCTAGTCCAAATAGCTTTTTAACAGAGATAAAAAATATTACATAGCTATTAGCTTTATGCACAACTTGTACATAATCAGTGCCTTTATTGATAACTTTACTTCTTTCAAATGAATAGGGCCTCAAAAGTTTTATATTCAGTATTTGAGTACGTTTGTTTTTCTCTTTAAAAATCAGTATTAGGCACTACTGGTTACTACCAGCTGAAGCCTCACACAGCTGTGTGTTTAGCATTTAATCATGCTAAGAATTGCTAATTAGAACATCACACTGGACAAAGCGAACCCAGTGGAGTTGAGACAATAACATTTTTGTTTGAGAAACATAAATAAATGATCTTTAAGCAGTAGTCTTTTCATTTTAAGCATTTGTGCAGAGTATGGAAAGTAGGTGATCTTTAGCAAAATGTTTTACCCGCTGGGAATGCTTGATCAGTATCACCCTTTCTTGGTAATCTCTGTAGGATATGGCCAGCCTTAGTCAGGACTGTCAAGCTTACATGTGGCTTTTCGACTCCTCTTTCAGTTCTTCACTTTCCTTACTCTGTTCCTTTTCAGCAGCAGCCCCTCCCAACCTGACACCCACCCTGCACTAAGGACGCAGACCTTCTCCTGTGCTCCCCTTTGCCCTTTTTGCCTTAATTTGAGTCTCACTGCAGCCCCTTCAGTCAGCCTTCCTCAGGCTCAGGTTACCCAGCGCGCCCAAATCCCTCTCTCCTTTTCTTTGTTAAAGCCACCTTGTTTGCAGACCTTAGGTGCAGTTAGTTAGCTGTAATGTAGAGGAGGACTAATTTATTCAGTGCTGTGTTAATGGCTGATAGCAATTTAACGTATTACCTTTCTAGGAGTAGTGAATATTTTATACTGAAATCGAAGGGCTAGTGGCAGTAAGGCATACGTCAGAAGAATCAATACCAGCAGCATTATTAGTTTGGTTAGGAAAAGGGGAAGATAATGGTTCCAGAAAGCAAGAGGGTGCACTCTGGGTGTCCCTAATACCAGGTCTTATTACCCACTCCCATGGGTGATTATGCTCTCAAAGGGTCTAACTTACCCTGGCAATGCAGCAATTTTAGCTTTTTATGGCGTCAGATCTCACAGTCCTTATGAGTTAAGAGGTAATAGGAATGTTGTGGGGTCTGACATGGTGCTTATATAATGGGTGCTTAACACTCTTGTAGCTTCTGCAGATTAAACAAGCCAGACAAATAATATATGGAGAAGTTAAGATGTGCAGAAAATATTTAAATGCATTGAAAATGTTTAAATGGCACAGATTTTGTGGAAAACACTTCCGTGCATTTGGGAAAGTACTGAAGTAGTGATTGTCTGAAGTTCAGCAAATACTGATTTCTTAGTTTTTTGTGGTGGTTTGCTTTGAGCTGGTGTAGACTAGCGCTACTCCAGTAATTCACATTATTACACCTATGTCCTTTTAGTAACAGAAGACTTCTAGGATTTAAGAGACTGAAGTGTCCCATGTCTGCCACTTATTAACTTCATCATCTTGGGGCTTTTGTCACCCAAACTTGCCAGTTGCACTTATTTTGTTTGTAAAAGGAAGGGGATAATAATGTTTTTGTCTGTATCAAAAAATGTTCATTGAAGATCTGTTGAAACAGTATTTGTTTTCTACAAATGACAGAGTATTATATAAAAGTAAAAGATAATTGAGATATTATGTAGGAACTATACATTATGAAATAAAAAAAATGTATTAAGATGAGCTGCATTTTTTAGAGAACATTTAGTGGAGACCCTAAGATCAGAGTTTTAGTGCCATTTCTCCTACCAACTTCAGTAACAAACAGGCTTTTTTCTGGCAGTATTGCTTATCTGGATGAGAACCAGGAGCTAAATCTCAGTCAAAAAGACATTTGGGAAATCACAATAAATGCCAAAATGCCCAGGAACTAAAAAATTCATGTATTTGACTCACAGTAGATGCCCTTAGACCTTCTTTCCTCACAGTGAATTCATTCTAATTATATACCTTTGAAACAGCTTAGTTATTTTATTTGTAAGGCTCTGGAAGATTAAAAAAGCAAGTAAGTTTTTCATGTTAGCATGCCAAAAATCATGAAAAGTAACAAATAATCTGATAGAAAAAGGATACCCTTCTGGAATAACTAGAAGAAGAATATAAATAACTCCAAGAGCATAGCCCCCTTGGGCTATTTAGTGTTGTAGACTCAGGACATCACTCTGTTATAGTGATGCAAAAACATAATTGAGCTCATATGTTATAGAAGTCGCTGAATAAGCAAAGAATAAGTGTCCCTAGCACCTTTTATGAGTCCATCCATCAACAATATACTTTAGCTATCATGTAAATGAAAATACTCAGAAAGATGCAAATTCACAACAGGCTTCAGATAGTTTGTATTTTAATTTAGGTTAAGGGATCCAGAACTACTTCATCAAGATAGGCCCAGTGTATTCATTTGCAAGGACTTCAGGTGGCAGTAGTGGTAAAGAACCTGCCTGCCAGTGTAGGAGATAAAGAGATGTGAGTTCGATGCCTGGCTTGGGAAGATCCCCTGGAGGAGGGCATGGCAACCCACTCCAGTATTCTTGCCTGGAGAATCCAATAAACAGAGGAACCTGGCAGGCTACAGTCCAGTAGAGTCTCACAGAGTCAGACACAACTAAAGCAACTTAGCATGCACATTCATTTGCAAAATGAAGAACCTGGCTTAAACTAATCTTTAAAATTACAGGCTAAAACATGTAGCTTCATATATCTCTTCTATCTGAATAATATTCTGCATTTTAAAATAGCCACATTTCTTGAAATCAATTTTTCCACAGAATATATCTGATAAAAGACATAGGATGACATGCAGTCCTTGCTTTATTCATATAAAACCACTAAATAAGCATTTATCTTTAAGGTCTTAGCACTTAGAAATTAAGTTATAAATACTCATTTATTTAACCAATATACATGAAGCACTTTCTTAAATCCAGAGAACTTGTCAGCTCCTGGGAATAGAAGATTTAGTAAAGTGAGCTTGTACTCTCGGGCACTTAAGTGCTACAGGAAGACATACTAAAGTTCTAATCACCTTAAATGACATTTGGAAGTGCTGTGATAGAAAACATGGGTAGGGATCCAAAGAGTGTGGCATTAGAATGTAGGAATTGCAGATAGTGTCCATTAAGAGCGTTTTAATTGGAAGTGCCAAGGACAGTCCACTGGCCTTTTTCTAGATACTTGGAAGGGCCAAGGCTAGTCACTGACTTTTAATGAGACTCTCAGGGAACCCGGAACTAAGGCTTTTTCTAAGGAGTAGCAAATCTGGGGGCATTCGTTTCTCCTTCCCTCCTTCCCTGCCTCCCTGCTTCCTTCCGTCCCTCTTTTCCTTCCTCTGCCATTCTTTCCATAGTAGTTTATTGAAGGTCACCGAGTGTGAGGCCCATTTTAAAACTCATCTCATTTGGCAGGGAGCAGGGACCTCCTCCTAACTCCACTGTGGCTGACACTTTAGTCATTCTGATCTTTGGTTCCTGCTGCGTGTTCTCTGCTGATTGGAAGGTTACTCTGTCCCATTAGCTGCTTGCTTGTCATTTTTCAGTCTCACTAAGCGTTGCAGGTCGGCCGCCACCAGCGCAGCCGTGCTTGGGTCCCGCCGCCATTCTTCGACGTCTCTCATTGCAGATCTTCCTCCGCTTCCACCCCAAGCTCACCTAGGGTTTCTGGGGCAACTGTGCTTTCATGTGGCATTTGCTGCACTTTAGTTTCCCCTGTTTTGATCTCATAGGTTGATCATTTTCATGGAAACAGTATTAGAAAATTTCCTAAGAGTTTCTGCATCTTTCCTCAGGTTTCTACATCTGTAATGTTCTTCAGAATGAATACATTTATAGTTATTTACTCCAGTAGCTGCCATCCAAAGTAAATTAGAAAATATTTTTCAAAATAATTAAAAAATGAAAATAATTATTTATTATATAAATATATTTATCTATACAATATCTCAGAGTCATATATTTCTTGATTATATTTAATTCACAGATATATTTTAGAAACTGTCACAAAAAGAACAGGATATTCTTACCTTAAAAATGAAGCTCTGATTTTTTTCTGGCACTTTAGTCATTGTTGTCCATCATAGAGTAA
The DNA here is from genome assembly GCA_006408675.1 of Madoqua kirkii. Classification (NCBI taxonomy): domain Eukaryota; kingdom Metazoa; phylum Chordata; class Mammalia; order Artiodactyla; family Bovidae; genus Madoqua; species Madoqua kirkii. The sequence continues at coordinate 13,028 of SJYC01053061.1, read as the reverse complement.
TTTCTGTGGAGAAATTCTGGTAAACGTTAGACTGTCACTGTGTTCAAACATGACAGGCAACATTCTGAATTTAAAAGCTAAGGATGAGAGAGCTAAGGATGAAGTTTGAACTAAAAATTTGCAATGAATCATTGTCAACTGATAATTAGTTACTAAAAAAGGAACCACAAAACCCCACTGTTAGTGAGATTATATTCATAGGTAATAATGTTTCTTTAAAATACAGCATCATTTTTAGTTTATTCCTTCCCTTTCTTCTGACCGTGTAAGAAATCTTTTCCTCTTTGTTCAATCTCACTTATTTCTCTTGCTATAAACAAACGAATTTGGGTTATATTAAATTTCGGTCTGGTGACTGTTCTCCGTGACCCAGTCAAGGATTCCAATTCATATGAGTGATGAGAAAGCTATGTCTTATCTAAAATATTTGGTATAGAAAATATAATATAATGTTAGTTAAAAAGAAAAAAATAATATTTGGTGTGTATAAACCTCAGTGGATATTGTCGTTGTGGCTGTTTAGTCACTAAGTTGTGTCTGACTCTTTGTGACCCTGTCGACTGTAGCCCGCCAGGCTCCTCTGTCCATGGGATTCCCCAGGCAAGAATACTGGAGTGGGTTGCCATTTCCTTCTCCAGGGGATCCTCCCAACCCAAGTATAGGACCCAAGTCTACTCACTGGCAAGCAGATTCTTTACCACTGAGCCACCAGGGAAGCCCCCAGTGGAGGTTAGTTCTAGCTTTATTCGCGTGTTCAGTCCCTGAGTCTTGTCCGACTCTTTGTGACCTTATGGACTGCAGCACACGAGGCTTCCCTGTCCTTCACTGTCTCCCAGAGTTTGCTCACACTCATGTCCATTGAGTCCATGCTGCCACCCAACCATCTCACTGTGTGTCGCCCCCTTCTCCTGCCCTCAGTCTTTCCCAGCATCAAGGTCTTTGCTGATGAGTCAGCTCTTTGCATCAGGTGGCCAGATTATTGGATCTTCAGCTTTAGTATCAGTCCTTCCAATGAATAGTCAGGGTTGATTTCCTTTAGGATTGACTGCTTTGATCTCCTTGACGGCCATTTATATGTTTGGTGTTACAATGAGAGGAAAACCTCAACGTGTTTTGATAGTATTTACTGATTTATAAAATGAGAAATTAATCACTGAAGTAAATCCATAGAAAATGAGAGACGAGGATGGAGAAAAAAAATGATTGCCTTTTTTAAAGACAGTTTCATGATATAGGATGCTCGGGGCTGGTGCACTGGGATGACCCAGAGGGATGGTATAGGGAGGGAGGTGGGAGGGGGGTTCAGGATGGGGAACACATGTACACCCGTGGCAGATTCATGTTGAGGTATGACAAAACCAATACAATATTATAAAGTAATTAGCCTCCAATTAAAACAAATTTATATTTAAACAAAACAGCAGAAAAGAAAAAAAAGAGCAGTTTTATGTTCACAGCAAAATTGAGAATTTGCATAAGCCCCCTTGCTCTCTCATTATCAACATCCCCCACCAGAGTAGCACATCTGTATCAACTGGTGAGCCTTGTGTCACCTCGACGTGTCACAGTCACACACAATCCACGATTTACAGTAGGGTTTACTCTGGGAGCTGCACGTTCTGTGGGTTTTGACAAATGTATAATGAAGTGTGTTCATCACTGTAGTGTTTCCCGGAATAGTTTCACTGCCCTAAATCCTATGCTTTCCACCTAGTCACCCCTCCCCACCAAGTCCTAGCAAGCACTGATTGTTTTTTACTGTCTCTATCATTTTGCCTTTTCCAGAATAGCAAATAGTTGGAATCATACAGTATGTAGCCTTTTCAAATTGGCTTGTTTTACTTGAGAATATTTAATATTCTTTTATGTCTTTTCATGACTTGACAGCTAATTTCTTTTTTAATGCTAGGTAATATTCCCTCATCTGGATGTACTACCATTTGTTTACCCACTGACCTACTGAAAGACAGCTTGTTTGATTCCAAGTTTGGCAATTATGATTAAGCTGCTATAAGTGCTTATATGCAGATTTTTGTGTGGCTATAAGTTTTCAGCTGTTTTAGGTAAATACCAAAGAGTTCAGTTGCTGGATTCAGTTGTAGGAATATTTTAAGTTTTATAAGAAACTGCCAAACTGTCTTCCGAAGTGGCTGTACCATTTTGCATTCTCAGCAGCAACGAATGTGGATTCCTTTTGTTTCACATCCTTCTCAGGATTTGGTATTGTCAGTGTCTGGCTTTTGGTAAGGGCTTCCCTGGTGGCTCGGATGGTAAAGAATCTGCCTGCAATGTGGCAGACCTGGGTTCGACCCTAGGCTGGGAAGATCCCCTGGAGGAGGCTTGTGATAAGCATGTAGTAGTATTTCATAGTCTAATTTGCAGTTCCTTGATAGTGTAATGTGGAGCATCCTTTCATATGCTTTTTTGCTATCTGTAAATCTTCTTTAGTAGGGTATCTGCTCAGGTCTTTGTCACATTTTAAAATCACATTGGTCATTGTATTATTGAGTTTTAAGAAGTCTTTGCATATTTTGGATAACAGTTCTTTATCAGATGTGTCTTTTCCTTTTTCCCTAGGCTGCAGCTTGTCTTCTCATTCTCTTGAAATTGTTTTTCATAGAGCTATAAGATTTTAACTTTAAATGAGGTCCAGCTTATCAGTTTTTCCATGGATCATATTTTTGTTGTTGTATCTAAAAAGTCGTCAGTATACCAAAAGATTGTCTAGGTTTCCTCCTATATTATCATCTAGGAGTTTTTTTTAATGATTATTTCTTTGCTTTACATTTATGCTTGTGATCGATTTTTTAATTAATTCTTGCCAATGGTGTCAGGTCTGTATCTAGATTCATCTTGTTGCATGTGGATATACAGCTGCTCCAGCACCATTTGTTAAAGAGAATGTCTTTGCTCCATTGTAATGCCTTTGCTCCTCTGTCAAAGAGCAGTTAGTGCATCTATTTTTGGGTTGTCTGTTCTGTCACACTGACCTATTGGTCTATTCTTTTGCCAATACCATACTGTATTTTTTGGGTCATTTTTTTTTGTTTACTGTTTTTAAATTTATTTATTTTAATTGGAGGCTAATTACTTTACAATATTGTATTGGTTCTGTCACACATCAACACGAATCTGCCACGGGCGTACACGTGTTCCCAATCCTGAACTCCCCTTCCACCACCCTCCCCGTACCATCCCTCCGGGTCATCCCAGTGCACCAGCCCCAAGGATCCTGTATTGAATCTGGACTGGCGATTCATTTCTTATATGATATTATACGTGTTTCCATGACATTCCGCCAAATCATCCTACCCTCTCCCTCTCCCGCAGAGTTCAAAAGTCCGTTCTATACATCTGTGTCTCTTTGCTGTCTCACATACAGGGTTATCGTTACCATCTTTCTAAATTCCATATATATGTGTTAGTATACTGTATTGGTGTTTTTCTTTCTGGCTTACTTCAATCTGTATAACAGGCCCCAGTTTCATCCACCTCATTAGAACTGTTTCAAATGTATTCTTTTTAATGGCTGAGTAATACTCCATTGTGTATATGTACCACTGCTTTCTTATCCATTCATCTGCTGATGGACATCTAGGTTGCTTCCACATCCTGGCTATTATACACAGTGCTGCAGTGAACATTGGGGTACATGTGTCTCTTTCAGTTCTGGTTTCCTCAGTGTGTATGCCCAGCAGTGGGATTGCTGGGTCATAAGGCAGTTGTATTTCTAGATTTTTAAGCAATCTCCACACTGTTCTCCATAGTGGCTGTACTAGTTTGCATTCCCACCAACAGTGTAAGAGAGTTCCCTTTTCTCCACACCCTCTCCAGCATTTATTGCTTGTAGACTTTTGGATCGCAGCCATTCTGACTGACGTGAAATGGTACCTCATTGTGGTTTTGATTTGCATTTCTCTGATAATGAGTGATGTTGAGCATCTTTTCATGTGTTTGTTAACGATCTGTATGGCTTCTTTGGAGAAATGTCTGTTTAGTTCTTTGGCCCATTTTTTGATTGGGTCATTTATTTTTGTGGAATTGAGCTACAGGAGTTGCTTGCATATTTTTGAGATTAGTTGTTTGTCAGTTGCTTCATTTGCTATTGTTTTCTCCCATTCTGAAGGCTGTCTTTTCACCTTGCTTATAGTTTCCTTTGTTGTGCAGAAGCTTTTAATTTCAATTAGATTCCATTTGTTTATTTTTGCTTTTATTTCCAGTATTCTGGGAGGTGGGTCATAGAGGATCCTGCTGTGATTTATGTCGGAGGGTGTTTTGCCTATGTCCTCCTTTAGGAGTTTTACATACTGTTTTGATTACTATAGGTTTTAAATTAAGTCTTGGAAACTTACTTTAGTAAGCTCCCAGTAACTGGGAAACCAGTTTTCCAATTTTGTTCCTCTTCTTAATATTGTTAATATGTTGACTATTCTGGGTCTTTTACCAGAATAAAGACCAGGTGGCACCAGTGGTAAAGAATCCGCCTGCAAAGCAGGAGACTTGGGTTCAATCTCTGGGTTGGGAAGATGCCCTAGAGAAGGAAATGGCAGCCCACTCCCATATTCTTGCCCAGAAAAATACCATGGACAGAGGAGCCTGGTGGTCTACATTCCGTGGAGCTGCAAAGAGTCAGACACAACTTAGCAACTAAACAGCAGCAACAGCAATGAAAGCTTTAGAATCAGTTTGTTGCTGTCCACAAGAGAACTTGCTGGAATTTTGATTGCATATCACTGAATCTAGATTAAGTTGGGAATAGCTAACATTTTGAAAATATTGAGTCTGTCTCTGAACATGCAGTATCGTTCTATTTCTTTAGTTTTTTAATTTCATTCATCAAAGGTGCGCACTTTTTCTCATTTAGGTCTTTTATATATTTTGTTAAATTTATACCAAAGAATTTTTTGGAGATGCTAATTTAAAAATATTGTGTTTTTAATTTCAAATTCCACTTGTTCATTGCTGGTATATGGGAAAGTGATTGACTTTTGTGTATTACCCTTGTATCCTGAAACCCTGATATAGTTACTTATTAGTTCCAAGGAGTTTTCATTTTAGTATTGTTACTGACTCTTTTGGATTTTCTAATCATGATATCATCTATGAACAAAGACAGTTTTATTTCTTCCTTCCCAATAAATATGATTATTTCCTTTACTTATCTTAGCATATTGCTTCCCATACAATGTGAAAAGGGAAAGATGAGAGGAGACATCCTTGCCTTGTTGCTGATCTTAGTTGGAAAGCTTCTAGTTTCTTTCACTTAAGCATGATATTAACTGTATGGAGTTTTATAGCTGTTCTTTTTCAAGTTGAGAAGGTACTTCTCTATTTCTCTACTTACTTCTCTATTTCTAATTTTATCATGAATGGGTGTTAAATTTTATCAAATGTCTTACTGCATATGTTGATATCCCTAGTGTGATTTTTTTTTTAATTTTAGCCCATTGATGTGATGGGTTATTTTATTTCTTAATCTTGAACCAACCTTGCATACCTGGAATTTTATTAGATTTTTGGAACCTAAAATAGATGCAGTTAAACTTGAAGAAATTGTAGGGTCTCAATTTCTCCATTACCTAAATCAATCTTTCCATCTTCATTTGCATTTGACAGTAAAAGGAAAAACTCATAGTCATTTTCCATCCGTCTGTGCACTGAAAGGTACTACAACATGACCAGTAATTTAAAAAGTGAATTTGAAATGTTGTCAGATTAAATTTAGTAGTTTTGCAGTATATTATAATTTCTATTAAAGGGAAATAAACATCAATAAGAGGAGGAAATGAACTCATTACGAGGTAGTCTATATGAGGGTTACTGGTTCCTTTACCCTGAATAGTAGTCAATTGTTAACATGACCCCATGGATTTATATAGAATTGTGAGATCAGGTACCCTGATGGCTGGCAGAATATTTATGAACTTTTTCAAAACTTACTTTAACTTTGTTGGAATTTTTTAAGCCATTTGTATCTTTGAGATATTGGGACTTTGAGCCAGCATGTATTTCGTCTGTATAAAAGGGAAACTGTTTACCTTACAGTTAGGTTTTGCAGTTTAAATAGGGCAATAGAGTAAGTAAAGCACATTATTTAATGCCATAGTAAGGAAAATGTTCTGTTATATTTTTAGTTCGAATTGTATTGATGTGTTCTTTTCAATATGAGATTCTTTAATTAAACCTATTCTTTTTACTGACTTATTAGACTATGAATATTTTGCTTCCTGAATCCACCCTTCTATTTTCAGTTGAATGAACAGCTGTAATGACTCACCCAGTATGGACAGCTGAATAAACTAGCACTCAACAAGTCAGTAAATAAAACATCATTTTATTTATTTCTCTTTTCTTTTTCTCAAAGCTTACTTTAGTTTGCAAGCAACATAATCTAAGCTTGCTGTTTGACTTTCTGTTGGTGTAAGAGAAAAATGTATTTATTAAAAAAAAACAACACTTATGCTGTTTTTAAGTCCCGCAAAAAGATAACTTATAGAAAAAACTGATAGAAAGAAATTCTCTAAAGTCACTATTTTCCCCTCACATTTAGAGAAATTGTTTTTAGTGAAAAATATAGTGCTTTTCTTTTGTCTATTACACGTGTGCCTCTGAGATGTGATCTCTGATAAGCATCATGCTTTAATCAGAATAAAATTAGAAGCAACTGGCCCTTTAAAGACTTATTTTTCCTCCAAAATGGAAAATTAATTTGAGGTGGGGGTGCTTAAAAGAAAACAAAGAAGCTTGGGTTTCATTCTTTCTCTTTTAATGGTGTTTTGGTTTGTAAAATTTTGGCTTAAGGTCCAAGGTAAAAACTGTGAAATGACAGGACTCGGTTTTTAAGATGCACAGTCACATTCTCTCTGACTGTTTGGTTTAAACATTAAGTTGTAAAAACAGTTCTGGATGCAAGATGATGGCAGTGGCATTGAAAGCAGCTTCTAGGCCATTAGGCACTTGTGTTCCGGAGGATGGAAACAAATACTGTAAACGTTAAGTTTAAAGTTTAATAGTTACACAGTATTGGTGAGTGATAAAGCACCTAAGTAAGCAGGTGACACCTAACTCCAGTTGGTACAATTAGGTGGGAAAATTCTTGGGGGCAAAAGAAAGTCCTAAGCCATACCATAACAGGTAGAAGTATTTTGTGGTATTCCATTCGGTACTGATAAAAAGGTACTTGTAGGGCTTAGAAAAAAAATGTTATCAGATTTTCCTGAGTGAGGTTAATATTTCTTGGCCTTTAAATAGCTTCTTTGTGACATTATTGTAGAATAATGCATCATTTCAGAAACAGACCAATCATTCAAATTTATTTCCTTCTGACAGCTCAGTATGTGGCCTACACACAGTAGGGCCTCGGTGAATCTCCGTTGGATGTGTGAATGCATTTGTAACTTTTATGTTAGTTTTTTAGATGAAAACAACTAGTTGTTGAGACTTAACACATAATACATATGGGCTTCCCTGGTGGCTCAGATGGTAAAGAATCTGCCCGCAATGTAGGAGACTCAGGTTCAATCTCTGGGTCAGGAAGATCCCCTGGAGAAGGGAATGGCAACCCACTCCAGTATTCTTGCTGGGGAATTCTGTGGACAGAGGAGCCTGGTGGGCTACAGTCCATGAGGTCACAAAGAGTTGGAAACAATTGAGAAACTCACACATGTTTACATATTAATATTGCTAATGTGGTAAGTAGCTCATTAAAAAGTCATGTTCAGCTTCTATTGTAACTATTTATAAAACACCCACTATATACAAGTCTTGGAGAAGAAAGAGGCAACCTACTCCAGTATTTTTGCCTGGGAAATCCCCTGGTGGGCTACAGATCATGGGGTCACAAAGAGTCAGACTTGACTGAGCAACTGAGCAGAATACACAAGGCTCAGAGATACAGGCTTCCTAACCATCTTTAAGAACTGAAAGGGAAAACGGAGACTTTCTGGGAGAAATTCAGACTGTATGGAGGAAACAAACTTAATGAGCAATTAAACTTAATGAGCAGTTAAATTAACAAGTCTGTGAATTGGTCAAAATTATAAAGAAAACCATTGCAGAATTTCTTGAATGGGAATAAACATCAAGAATTTCACTACCAAGTTTGCTTGAAAATAATACCAGTCGACGTCACTTGGTATTGGCTTACTATAAGAAGCATGGTGCTGAGTGACTTACAGGCACCATTTCATTTCGTCTTCATGCTGATTACAGGACAGAACTGTGGGAGACGCATGAAAACAAGCAGATAGCCCAGGTCATGCAGAGCATCATGTTCTTACTTAGGTTTACAGTTTTGTCAGTTCTGTGTCACCGGTTTCCCAATTGGGGAAATTTTCTACCATCAAAAATATAAAATATAATGAATTTAACTATTCTTCCAAAGTCCTTTGCCTATTCTATACCTGGGCATTTAGAACAGAACATTTCTTAGTTTGATTCCCTTATTTATCTTCATTATATAAGACAGGATATGAAAAGGAAGGGTATGCGCTTCATATTTGTGGGGAGGAAGCAGGATGGTGTCATGACCATGAATGCTTAGTGGCATCACTTACACGTATCTTCAGGCACACAGATAACCTGTTCTGTATTCTTTAAACTTTTCAGTCAAATCAAATCCAAGGTAATACTTAAGAAGTTCAGTTCACTTCAGTCGGATTTGTGTCCAACTGTTTGCAGCCTCGTGGACTGCAGCATGCTGGGCTTCCCTGTCCATCACCAACTTCCGGAGTTTACTCAGACTCATGTCCATTGAGTTGTGATGCCATCCAACCATCTCATCCTCTGTCATCTCCTTCTTCTCCCTCCTTCAGTCTCTCCCAGCATCAGGGTCTTTTCCAAGGAGTCCGTTCTTCACATTAGGTGGCCAAAGTATTGGAGTTTCAGCTTCAGCATCAGTCCTTCAAATGAATATTTAGGACTCGTTTCGTTTAGGATGGACTGGTTGGATCTCCTTGCAGTCCAAGGGACTCTCAAGAGGCTTCTCCAATAACCACAATTCAAAAGCATCAATTCTTCAGCACTCAGCTTTTTTTATAGTCCAACTCTCACACGCATATATGGCTACTGGAAAAACCATAGCTTTGACTAGAAGGACGTTTGCCGGCAAAGTAATGTCTCTGCCTTTTAATATGCTGTCTAGGTTGGTCATAGCTTTCCTTCCAAGGAGTAAGCGTCTTTAAATTTCATGGCTACAGTCACCATCTGCAGTGATTTTGGAGGCCAAGAAAATAAAGTCTGTCACAGTTTCCATGGTTTCCCCATCTATTTGCCATGAAGTGATGGGACCAGATGCCATAATCTAAGTTTTCTGAATGTTGAGTTTTAAACCAGCTCTTTCACTTTCCTCTTTCACTTTCATCAAAAGGCTCTTTAGTTCCTCTTTGCTTTCTTCCATAAGGGTGCTGTCATCTGCATATCAGAAATTATTGATATTTCTCCCAGTGGTCTTGATTCCAGCTTATGCTTCATCAGATCTGGCATTTCATATGATGTACTCTGCATATACATTAAAGAAGCAGGGTGACAATATACAGTCTTGATCTACTCCTTTCCCAGTTTGGAACCAGTCTGTTGTTCCAGGTCCAGTTCTAACTGTTGCTTCTAACAGTTGTTGCTTCTTGACCTGCATACAGTTTTCTCAGGAGGCGGGTCCCACCTCTTTAAGAATTTTCCAAAGTTGATTGTGATCGACACAGTTTTGACTGTCTCAAAGCCTTTGGGCTTCGGCATAGTCTGTAAAGTAGAAGTGGATGTTTTTCTGGAACTCTCTCGCTTTTCCTACGATCCAACAGATGTCGGCAATTTGATCTCTGGTTCCTCTGGCTTTTCTAAAACCAGCTTGAACATCTGCAAGTTCTTGGTTCACGTATGTTGGAGCCTCACTTGTAGAATTTTGAGTATTACTTTGCTAGCATATGAGATGAGTGCAGTTGTGTGGTAGTTTGAAATTCTTTGGAATTGCTTTCTTATGAAAAAGAAGCAGTTGGCACATTTTTAAAAGCTTCATTGACTGTGCTTCAGATTGATTAAAACATATGCACTAAAGCCAGAAAAAATTAAAGAAAAAAATAATTAAAAGTGAAAAATAAGAAACACGGTATTTACCAGTAGCAAAATGAAAGTGGGTTTGTTTTTTTTTTTTTCATTTCCTGTTTTTCACTGCCTTCCAGTGCACCGCAAACAGGAAGATAAAATGCAGTTTTGGAGGACATAGTACAGCATTGTATCTTTTCATTGAGCAAGTAAAAAAATTCATTATGGATTCCCTGGATTAATACCTTTGATTTACATAATATTATTCTTCTGAGGAATTTAAAATTGTCTGTGTATTGTCTCATAGAATAAATGGCCATGCTCCAGTTTTATAATAGAGAGCCCCGGAACTGAAGACTGGGACCCAGTTCCAGCTTGCTTCTGATTTCCTGCCATTGGTTTATGTCGTTCTTCAGTTTCTTTAGTTGTAAAACAGCTTAGCAGGACAGCATGAGTTTTTGCTGTTCAGAGTTTATGATGCTGGCGTGGTTTGATTTTCAGGTGCAACTCCTGGTCACTGTGGTACTAGAGACTGATAATATAGTACAGGTAGAGCATTCTAGATTTAAAGCGACCCAATGATCCAGAAATTAGCATTCTATGATAATTTATACTGCACTGTTTCTCAGACCTACACCACAGTTATGAGTTTGTGCACCTGGGTGACGCTGGGAAAGCCTATGCAGTCAGCCAGAAGCATGGACATTTGTTTGAAGTCTCCTATTTTGCATCTTTTTAAAATTACATTACTTAAGAATTATATTTTGATTATACTTATGCTGCTGCTTCTGCTAAATTGCTTCAGTTGTGTCTGACTCTGTGCAACCCCATAGACGGCAGCCCACCAGGCTCCCCCGTCCCTGGGATTCTCCAGGCAAGAACACTGGAGTGGGTTGCCATTTCCTTCTCCAATAGTTTAATGCAAAAGCAGAAAACAAATAAATAGACCCAATGGAAGTTTATTTTTGTGTCGCAAAAAGGAATCTCTAGGTTGGCAACTGTGAGAGGTCAGCAAGGATCCAGCCCTCGTTCTGCCATCCTGAAGTGCAGCTCTGGTCCTCGCAGTCCAGCTGTATGCCAGCTGTTGGCAGACTCATTACTTGCACGTACATCTCATTGTCCAGAACATTGGCTGCTCACCTGTTCATGCTCAGCTTCAGCTAAGGCTGAAAAGTGTCCTTTTTACTTGGGCTATAATATGCCCAGCTAATATCTGGGCATTGTTAATTAAGGAAGTCGAGAAAATAGCTATTGCTAGGCAACTAGCAGTCTCTCCTACAATTTTATACCTTCATTTGTTTTATTATTTTTTTAAAGTTAATATTATTTGTGATTAAAATTAACATCCCATGATGTTTTTATTTTATGGCTTTATGATGTGTGTATTCCTTCCTACACCTGGGTATTTCCTCACTTTGAGAAGTACAGATTTGTGTGTGAGTATTTAAATTCAGTAAACACCGACTTAAAGTGATACATGGACTGTTAATTAAAAGCAGCGGTGTTTTGGACCAGTGGGTCTTGAGTTTGGTTGGTGTTTTTTCTAACCTCACTGGGTTGGCATGCAGAGATCTTTCCCATGCTGAGCTGGAGATTGCATTTGCCCCGAGGACCTAATGTGCTTAGGGACCACTGTTTCCTCTTCTCCCAGGTGCTGAATTCTTCACTGTGACTCAGCTATGTGGTCATGTTAGTTACCTCTGGAGTTGCATTATTTCCAAATGACTGGCAGTTGGCCAACCTTGGAATCCTTTTTCTTTTCACTTTATCTACATCTTCTCCTGGAGCAGATTGCAATATTACAAATGACAATTGTTGGTAATATCCCCACATTCACATTTCTCTTATGTATGAGCTACTTTTTTCTTAGGGATGATATGCTTTGAAGCTGTCTGTATACAGCTACTACTTACAATTAAAGTTAATTCGCCCTTTTTTTCCCTTAAGTTTGTTGTAATTTTTAAAAGTTAATTTATTTTAATTGGAGGCTAATTACTTTACAGTATTGTAGTGGTTTTTGCCATACACTGACATGAATCAGCCATGGGTGTACAAAATTAATATACGCATATTCTCATTTTTTGTCATGACGGTGATTTTCAGTTCCATGAAAACAGTTTCTTTCTTGGTGTTATTGTTTGGTTTGTTTTGTGACTTTTGGTTGTTGGTTTTTCATCTATTTTGAGGGTTATTCAGTTCGTCAGAATCAACTGTCAGGTAACAGGAATCCAGGGTAAACTCATCATAATATGATTTGGTTGATCTTGGAAAAACCTAATCTGCTTTACTCAGCATTTCTTCTGTACTTAATACGCATATTCTCATTTTTTGTCATGACTGTGATTTTCAGTTCCATGAAAACAGTTTCTTTCTTGGTGTTATTGTTTGGTTTGTTTTGTGACTTTTGGTTGTTGGTTTTTCATCTATTTTGAGGGTTATTCAGTTCGTCAGAATCAACTGTCAGGTAACAGGAATCCAGGGTAAACTCATCATAATATGATTTGGTTGATCTTGGAAAAACCTAATCTGCTTTACTCAGCATTTCTTCTGTACTTTTGCTCTCAGTTTGCCCGGCCTTAGACCTAGCTGACATAGCTGAGATCTCTGCCAGCAAACTTCCCTGAAGCTGTTAATTTGGAGGAAAAAGTTATTTATCCCTTTTCTAATTTTTCACTCTAGTAGATAATCATCATACAAGTTTTCTTTTGGAGTCAGATAGTGAACTAAATCATGAATATCTGGAAAATCTGTGACTGGTTTGCCTTAAAAGATTTGGCAAGTCTTTATTCTTTCCATTTTTTCTCAATTGAGAATGCTAGAAGAATCTACGTCTAAGAGAAGTATGATTTAACCCCTTTTTTTAGTTATGTTTTTCTTTTATAAGATGAAAGTATCACATCTTTTACTTTTATGTAAAATATGAGACAGTTCCAAAATTATAAATAAGAACTGGATGATTTTCCATATATATGTAATTTCTGCTCTCTTGCTAA
>SJYC01053060.1:0-18926 GCA_006408675.1 Madoqua kirkii | reverse complement strand
CAATTTGATCTGGGTTCCTCTGGCTTTTCTAAATCCAACGTGAACATCTGGAAGTTCACAGTTCACATACTGTTGAAGCCTGGCTTGTAGAATTTTGAACATTACTTTGCTAGCCTGTGAGATGAGTGCAATTGTGTGGCAGTTTGAGCATTCCTTGGCATTGCCTTTCTTTGGGATTAGACATTTTCCAGTCCTGTGGCCACTGCTGAATTTTCCAAATTTGCTGGCATATTGAGTGTAGCACTTTGATGACATATTCTTTTAAGATTTGAAATAGCTGAACTGGAATTCCATCACCTCCACTACGTTAGTTCGTAGTGAAGCTTCCTAAGGCCTACTTGACCTCTCTCTCATTCATGGATGTGTGTCTCTAGGTGAGTGATCACACCATAGTGATTATCTGGGTTGTAAAGATCTTTTTGTATAGTTCTTCTGTGTATTTTTGCCACCTCTTCTTAATATTTTCTGCTTCTGTTAGGAGCATACCATTTCTGTCCTTTGTTGTGCCCATCTTTGCATGAAATGTTCCCTGGGTATCTTAGATTTTCTTGAAGAGATCTCTCATCTTTCCCATTGTTAGCATACAGCTTTTCATTGCTTGTTGCCACACTCTACCATTGGAAAGTCCACTCTAAAGTGAAGAGAAAACTGACTTATAATTTACAGGAATTTAATGCAAAAGAATGTTTTGAAATTATTTCTTGAGTCTCCATTTCCCCCTCATGGAGGGAAGACATGGGGCAAAGGCCATATTCATGTAATGAATCAACACTGTCATGTAATGACAGTGAATGAAGTTCACGAATCTGCCCTGGACTGTGATGTTCTGTTCAGAGAACCATGTCTTGCTCTTTTGTATTCTTGGCCCGTTACTTGTAGCATAGAAAGTTATCGAATTATGTATGACATGAATATGCCTGCAGATTAGTTAAGGGCACTCCACTCAGCCCTTTGTCAGTATCAATACACATCAAAAGGGAATGTTGCTGCAAGAATTATTTTGGAAAAATACAAGGTAAATATATTTTTTTCAGTTGAACTATTGACACGTACCACAAGTCCGTGGCTCAGAATCAGGTTCTTTTGTTATCAGAAGGGCCTCACCTTTATTCATTATCTCTTTTTCTTCGAAATAATTTTAGATGGGTTGATAATCACAGAGTAGGTATTCAGTGATGGACAGTTTATACCTATTCTCCCAGTCTTTTCTGAGGAAAAAAAAAATGCTGTGCCAGGAACTTCATGTGTATCTCTTAGCCTTGTTTTTAGAATCTACCTGTGACTCTTGAGAAGCTAACCAAGTGAGGATCTGTTGAGACATTCCAGTTACTGTAGCCGTAAGGACAACTTTCAGTTCAGTTCAGTTCAGTCGCTCAGTCGTGTCCGACTCTTTGCGACCCCATGAATTGCGGCACGCCAGGCCTCCCTGTCCATCACCATCTCCCAGAGTTCACTCAGTCTCAAGTCCATCGAGTCTGTGATGCCATCCAGCCATCTCATCCTCGGTCGTCCCCTTCTCCTCCTGCCCCCAATCCTTCCCAGCATCAGAGTCTTTTCCAATGAGTCAACTCTTCTCATGAGGTGGCCAAAGTATTGGAGTTTCAGCTTTAGCATCATTCCTTCCAAAGATATCCCAGGGCTGATCTCCTTCAGAATGGACTGGGTGGATCTCCTTGCAGTCCAAGGGACTCTCAAGAGTCTTCTCCAACACCACAGTTCAAAAGCATCAATTCTTCGGCACTCAGCCTTCTTCACAGTCCAACTCTCAAATCCATACATGACCACAGGAAAAACCATAGCTTTGACTAGATGGACCTTAGTCGGCAAAGTAGTGTCTCTGCTTTTGAATATACTATCTAGGTTGGTCATAACTTTTCTTCCAAGGAGTAAGCTTCTTTTAATTTCATGACTGCAGTCACCATCTGCAGTGATTTTGGAGCCCCCCAAAATAAAGTCTGACACTGTTTCCACTGTTTCCCCATCTATTTCCCATGAAGTTATGGGACCAGATGCCATGATCTTCGTTTTCTGTATGTTGAACTTTAAGCCAACTTTTTCGCTTTCCTCTTTCACTTCCGTCAAGAAGCTTTTTAGTTCCTCTTCACTTTCTGCCATAAGGACAACCTTAGTGACAGTTAAACAACCATTCATTTGACCCACAGAACCTGTAGATAAGGAATTCAGGAAGGACATAGTGGGAAGGCCTTTCCAGTGCTTCCATTTTCTGCAGTCTCAGCTGGACACCTTAAAAACTAGAAGCTGGAATCATTGTAGGTCCAGACAGTCACATGTTTGGCTCTTGGTACTGGTGAGTGGCTGAGACCCTACTTGAGGCTGTTACTTAGAACACCTACTTGTGTTCTAACTTGTGGCCTCTCCATGTAATGGAAATTTATTATAGAATGATGATTGGGCATCAAGGTTGCATGTTTCAAGAGAGAAGCAGGTAACATCTATATCCTTTTTTTGACCTTCTACTATATCAGATGATCAGGAGAGTCACAAGCTTGCTTAAGTTCAAGGGGTGTGGATACAGCCCCATTGTGATGGGGAGTAGTGAGGTTCAGAAAGCACTTGAGCTTCCAAGTTAGCACAATGGTCAAGAATCTGCCTGCCAATGCAGGAGATCCAAGAGACGCAGGTTCAGTCCCTGGGTCAGGAAGATCCCCTGGAATAGGAAATGGCAACCCACTCCAGTATACTTGCCTGAGAAATCCCATGGATAAAGGAGACTGACAGCTTATAGTCCATAGGGTCGCAAAGAGTTGGACATGACTAAAGCAATCTAACACACATTCACGTGTTGATCAGATGCTGAAATTGATGGAGGGAAGTTTACATTTAAAAATAAAAATGACTAGATTATCTAGAATTTTTGTTTTGTATTTCCCAGTGAGGCAGTTACAGGTTTGTTAATACTTTGGAGAGCAGTTAGGATTTATAATAAATTTTGATTGTAAACGGGATAAAATCATCTCATCCTTCTCTTGCACAAGTAAATAATGAATACTCAGCTTCTAGGGAACTTTTTCCTGTTTCTGTTTGCTTCATGGTATTTCACTTTTCTCTTGCTTGAATATAAATCAGTTTTATCTTAATTCAGGTATATAGCAAAGACGTACTTGTCAGTGAGCCATCATGTCTATTTCTTTATGGTCCTAAGCTATATTTGGTGATAGCACAGGGAATTATACAGATACCTCATTCAGGAATTTCTCAATGGAAACTCATTCTAAGAAAAGTAAAAATAGACAGGGATTCTCTTTCTCAAACTTCCTTATTTTGTTTTATGTCGTCTCCTTTTAGTCCAGGTGCCAGTTTTGCTCAACAGGAAGTCATTGTGTTTTTCCCTTCCGTATCAGCACTGAATTCAGTGAGTTAGAGGTAAGCCCAGTTGCTTCTCAGCTTGAAGAGGGTCTGGAGAGCCTAGCAGGGACATCCAGAGAATTAAAGCCAGCAGATTGAGGAGGACTCATTCTGGAGTTGGAGTAATGGTTATTCCAAGTCTTTGACTTGCTTTGGGAGCCTCCCTGAAGGAACCAGATTGATTATAGGGCCAACTTGCTTTGTGGGGTTCCCTGGGTGGAGTGCTGTGGACTCTTTGCCTGCTGCTTACTGAACTGGGGGACCGCATTCTGACTCGTGGTCTGAGCAGAATTGTAACTAATTCATTCTGTGTTCGAGACCCAGACTCTCTGTCTCTTGATTCTCTTTAAAGAAGCCGCTGGTCACCACTTGTCCGTCATGCTGTTTCCCTTGAGGTACTCAAGTGCTCTCCAAAGCTGTATCTGCAGCCCCATTTTCTTCTCCCAATTTTCTATTTCCATCTGCTCTCTAGATAGCTCCACATGTATATTATACAGACATCTCAGATATATTATGTTCAAATAAAAACTCTTCTTCCCCCTCGCCCCCCAGATCTGCCTCTCCTTATAGGTTACTTCTCTTGGTGGATTAGAAAGTTATTCCAAGCCAGAAAATTGAAAATCATGCTAACCCCACATTCTCCCAACCCCTCACTAAGTCCTTCCTTCTAATAAACACCCGCCTGCACCCACTCCTTCCTCTTCTCAGCCTTAGACCCTCACCTCGTCCCCTCCCAGTCGCCTCACTGTTGTCTCCCATCTCTGAAATGTCCTGGGATATTCTTCTCCTATATGAACCTCACTTTACAACAGCCATTTCCCTCCTCTGCCTTCACACTAGGGGCTTCCCTGATGGCTCAGTTGGGAAGATCTGCCTGCAGTGCAGGAGACCCCGGTTTGATTCATGGGTCGGCAAGATCTGCTGCAAGAGGAATAGCCTGCCCACCCCAGCACGCCTGGCCTTCACACTAGACATGAATTTTGCCTCCTTCCTCGTCTCTTTGTGGCATCACTCAGTTCAGGTCCGTCGCTCAGTCGTGTCTGAATCTTTGCAACACCATGGTCTGCAGCACGCCAGGCTTCCCTGTCCATCACGAACTTCTGGAGTTTACCCAAGCTCATGTCCATTGAGTCGATGAGGCCATCCAACCATCGCATCCTCTGTCGTCCCCTTCTCCTTCCGCCATCAATCTTTCCCAGCATCAGGGTCTTTTCCAATGAGTCAGTTCTTCACATCAGGTGGCCAAAGTATTGGAATTTCAGCTTCAGCATCAGTCCTTTCAATGAATATTCAAGACTGGTTTTTTTAGGATGGACTGATTGGATCTCCTTGCAATCCAAGGGGTTCTCAAGAGTCCTCTTCAACACCACATTTGAAAGGCATAATTCTTCAGTGCTCAGCTTTCTTTACAGTCCCGACTTTCACATCCATACATGACTTTTTCACTCTCCTCTTTCACTTTCAGCAAGAGGCTTTGTAGTTCCTCTTCACTTTCTGCCATAAGGGTGGTGTCATCTGCATCTCTGAGGTTATTGATATTTCTCCTGGCAGTCTTGATTCCAGCTTGTGCTTCATCCAGTCCAGTGTTTCTCATGATGTTCTCTGCATAGAAGTTAAATAAGCAGGGTGACAACATACAGCCTTGACCTACTCCTTTCCCAATTTGTAACCAGTTTGTTGTTCCATGTCCAGTTCTAACTGTTGCTCCCTGACCTACATACAGATTTCTCATCATCCAGTCCAGTGTTTCTCATGATGTTCTCTGCATAGAAGTTAAATAAGCAGGGTGACAACATACAGCCTTGACCTACTCCTTTCCCAATTTGTAACCAGTTTGTTGTTCCATGTCCAGTTCTAACTGTTGCTCCCTGACCTACATACAGATTTCTCAAGAGGCAGGTCAGGTGGTCTGATACTCCATCTCTTGAAGAATGTTCCACAGTTTGTTGTGATACACACAGACAAAGGCTTTGGTGTAGTCAATAAAGCAGAAGTAGATGTTTTTCTCGAACTCTCTTGCTTTATTGATGATCCAACAGATAGCGGCAGTTTGATCTCTGGTTCCTCTGCCTTTTCTAAATCTGGCTTGAACATCTGAAAGTTCACTGTTCACATACTTTTGAAGCCTGGCTTGGGAAATTTTAAGAATTACTTTGCTAGTGTTTGAGATCAGTGCAATTGTACAGGAGTTTGAGTATTCTTTGGCATTGCCTTTCTTTGGGATTGGAATGAAAACGGACCTTTTCCAGTCCTGTGGCCACTGCTGAGTTTTCCAAATTTGCTGGCATATCGAGTGCAGCACTTTAACAGCATCATCTTTTAGGATTTGAAATAGCTCAACTGGAATTTCATCACCTCCACTAGCTTTATTTATAGTGATGCTTCATAAGGCCCACTTGACCTCACATTCCGGGATGTCTGGCTCTAGGTGAGTGATTACACCATAGTGATTATCTGGGTTGTGAAGATCTTTGATCTTTTTTTGAATAGTTCTTCTGTGTATTCTTGCCACCTCTTCTTAATATCTTCTGCTTCTGTTAGGTCCATACCATCTCTGTCCTTTATTGTGCCCATCTTTGCATGAAATGTTCCCTTGGTATCTCTGATTTTCTTGAAGAGATCTCTAGTCTTTCCCATTCTTTTGTTTTCCTCTATTTCTTTGCATTGATCACTTAGGAAGGCTTTCTGATCTCTCCTTGCTATTGTTTGGAACTCTGCACTCAAATGGGTATATCTTTCCTTTACTCCTTTGCCTTTCATTTCTCTTTTTTTTCACGGCTATTTGTAAGGCCTCCTCAGACAACCGTTTTGCCTTTTTGCATTTCTTTTTCTTGAGGATGGTCATGATCCCTGCCTCCTGTACAATTTCACGAACCTCTGTCCATAGTTCATCAGGCACTCTGTGTATTGGATCTAATCCCTTGAATCTACTTGTCACTTCCACTGTATAATCATAAGGGATTTGATTTAGGTCATATGTGAATGGTCTAGTGGTTTTCCCTACTTTCTTCAATTTAAGTCTGATTTTGGCAATAAGGAGTTCATGATCTTTGTGGCATAGTATTATGATTATCACAAAGAAAATTTCACTTTATTTTTCCAAGAAAAGAAGGCAGACAGGTACACTGGCTGGCAAGCCCACCTTTATTTTCCTTGAGGCAGGACATGTGATTAAACTTGATTTTAAAATACCCAACATGCTGTTAGCTCAAATTCTAGGGGAGTGACAGTGTTACTGAATGAAAAAAATTAAGCTACTTATTGTTTATCCTTTGAAGCTGTAGGTTACTATTGGCTTTCTTGATTTATCAAAGACATAGGTAGTGAGCACCTACTATGTCTCACAACCCTGGAAGACAGAAAACCCTGTGCCTAAACTCACGCACTACAGGGTGTGTGCTGTGTGTCCTGGGAGGTAGCACATCTCACAGAAGAGATAACACAGAGTTACTGCAGTCATGTCTGTCTCTTTGTGACCCCATGGGCTGCAGCCCACAGGCTCCTCTGTCCATGGGAATCTCCAGGCTGGAATACTGGCGTGGGTTGCCGTGCCCTCCTCCAGGGGATCTTCCCGACCCAGGGATTGAACCCACGTCTCCTACGCCTCCTGCATTGGCCAGTGGATTCTTTACTGCTAGCGCCGCCTGGGCAGCCCATCCTTTGTCATGACTTTGACAAGCACCTGTGGGCTCAGGAGGAAGTGGCAAGCACCTGCGGCAGGCTGTATCTGGGGAGTGAAGATTAGATGAGGTGCGGAAGCCTGATGGAGGAGAGGGTAGAAAGTTAGGCTGCGGCCATGTTGCTAAGAATGTAAGCTCTCTAGATAGGAATTTTTGGTCATAAATTTATTCTTTGATATGTCTCAAATACCTGGAAGAATGCCAGGTATGGTACACAGCAGGTACTCAATAATATTTACTGAATCCATGAACAGACTCTGAAACCCACCTCACTTGCTGGGACACTATTTAATAAACAAGGATTTGATAGCCTTGCACCCCACTCCTTTTTTCCAGCAGAAATGATTGACAGCAGATTGTTTCGGAAAGAATGTTCCAGGATTGCAGATCTGAACACTACACTCACATGTGCAAGAAAAGTATCTCCTCTTCCTGCGTCTTTATCCTCCTCCGCACATGCCCATCCTCCTTGTCTGTTGCAGATCAGCATGCTCAGATCTCTCTCGTTCGCCCCAAACCTCTGCATTCTTAATTTCCTTTGGTAACATAAGAACGATTCAGATGTCATTTTGGGGGACTGATTTTTTTTTTTCGGGTGAGATTTTCATCTTTCTACATTCAGTAAATGTGCATGCAGTACTTTTCATAGTGCCCGAGTCCCTTGCCATAATCGCTTCCTGGGGACATCCTGACTGTGTGCGATTTCTTGAAGGTCTTAAGAACCTTGAAAACTTAACTCTCGTCACAGTCAAATCAGGGTTTCAAATTTTGCTTACTTCTTTTTATTGTAACTGTAATGGCAAAAATGTAAAAGCCTTATGAGAAAGAAAAAAGATACTGCAGAATCTCAGTGGAAATGAGTACACCCTTCTAGGTACCTGTTTCATTCTCCTGGATGTTCACTGTGTTAATGAAGGCATCTTCTGAGAGGTTGTTTTTTTTTTTAATAGAGCCATTATCTTGACATTGGTCCTTCTTCAGGTTAGTTGTGACATAACCCCTTTGGATCATCTTAGAAATCTCTTGAATATTCTGAAAAATTGACAACTACATATGAAACATTTTGTGTTATTTTTCATTTATTTATTTGTTTTAATCAGCTTTATCCTGAAGAATATAAAACATGATGAAGAAAGTAATATAATTGAGAGAAAATATGTTCATGCAAATGACTTTTTTCTTCCTTTTCTCAGTGTAGTTAATCATTTCATTCCATCTACTGTATATTGTTTTTCAGACTTCCTGCTCTGGGAAAATTACACTGTAATTTTTATGTGACAAAACACTTTTATATATTTGATCTCATTTAATCTTTATAGTGTCCCTATGAAGTATGATCAGAATTTCTAGAGAAGAGAGAGATGGGTCTCAGAAAGAATGAGCACTTGATGGAGATTACACAGCAAACCATGGAACTGGAGATTTAAACCAAATGCTTTCCCAGTTAACTCAGTGACAGCAGTGGTTGGTGCATTTCCATTTTGAATGGTATCTTCTGTATTCTCAGTGGTATTTTTTTGTTATTTTTTGTTTACTACGTTTTGATTAACTATCTTAGCAGTAGTCAAAGATCATGTTTGATGTCCTTTGTTGTTTCTAGAACATTTTATATCAGAAATGTTCAGTATTGTCTTATCTGTACTGGATTTTGCAGAATGAATATTTCAATTCTGTGCAACCCACCTGACCAAATTGGAACATTCTTTGTATCAGGCCCATTAAAATGGGAAAAGAGAGCTATGGATACTGGTGTTGGAAACAAGAAGAGCGGCCCCAGCACCCGCCCCCCTCTTCTCCCGTCACTGTCTGTGTGGGATTCACTCACAGTCCAGGCATTCTTTGCCTCAGGACGCACGGGGCTGACAAAGGATGCAGTGTTCCTGGTGTCTCCACTGCGCTGGCCCCCTCTCAAGGCTCCTGTTTTGTGGGGAGAAGGGAGTAGGTTTGGGTCATAGGCTGCCGTCAGGACAGATCTGGTCCTCACCTCGGCAGCCCCATCTGTCCCCAGGCCCGAAACTGTGACAGACCTCTCTGGGGAGGAGGGAGGCCTCTCCACATCCTTCCAGTGAAGCCGAGACAGGGTAGAGGTGGGCCTGCGCCATCCACCTTTTCACTGGATGGTCTTCCCCGTTGATTCTGAAGTGACTGTCTCTTAAACATCTACTTTTACATTTCTGAAACGAGGGTGTGTATTACATACGTACAGTGAAAAGGTAGTTTCTCGTTGTGTTTGGATAGGAGGCCTGACTGTATGAAAAATGGAGGCACTCAATGACTGCCTTCTCTAGGAGTCTCAGAATCTGCTTTCTGCTTCTTCTTCGAGTGTTCCGTAGGCCCACTGTCTTCATTTCTCGACATTTACCGTGTGAAGACATTACGTCAAGTTATTGGGCTTTTTATACTTTGGGAGCATCTGCTGTCTCAGTGTAATGCTGGTATTCTCCTGTACACCCATCTGGGGTCTCACAGGGCCAGGCTGTGGACCCACCTGTCCTGACCAGCGCTCCACCAAGGGAAGTGGGGAGAGGGAGGCCAATATCCTTTGTGTTGCCTCATTCGTCTGACAACCAAATCAAGGCACGTGGTGTATAATTACTCTGGGGAAAGGAATCTGGCCATACCAGAAAACACATCATGCGTAGCAGTAATGGTCTTTTATTTAAAAAAAAAGCAAAGATGTAAATATATAGCACTTGAATATGACAAATATATTATCCATATTTCCCTATTATGCTACCCTTTCCCACAAAGAGTTTAAGACACCTTCCCTATTTAATGCTACAGGAAGATAACGTAATTATTCTTTTGTAAGGTTGTCTTTTCAAAAGCCAACATATTGTATATTATAATTATAGGAAAATATAAGTATATATCTAAATTGGTTAAATTGCATAGAAATGTAATTATTCATGGTAATACAGCTGGAGAAAGAAATGGCAACCCACTCCAGTATTCTTGCCAGGAGCATCCCATGGACAGAGGAGCCTGGCAGGCTACAGTCCATGGGGTCGCGAGAGTTAGACGCAGCTTAGTGACTAAACCACCACACGGTAATATAGTGAGACCTGTGACTGTTGTTGCTTTTTTCTGCTTAGTATTTGACCTAGTACTGTGAAGGCTTCCCTGGTGGCTCAGAGGTTAAAATGTCTGCCTGCAGTGCGGGAGACCTGGGTTCAATCCCTGGGTTGGGAAGATCCCTTGGAGAAGGAAATGGCAACCCACTCCAGAGAATCCCCATACAGTCCACAGGGTCGCAAAGAGTCAGACACAATTGAATGACTTCACTTTCACTTTGTGAGGATTTTGCTCTTACTTACATTGTGGAAATCACAGAGTGCTTCCCCTGGACAATAAGCAGGAAAAACCATAGAGACAGGCTGTGGGTTCGGGCCTGTGATGATGGCCGAGAGTCTGGGAAGCTTTGCAGAGCCAGACATCCGTGCTCTGCTCCTGCCCTGCCATCTAGTGGAGCAGCATAGATGCAGTGCCGGTCGTGTGTTGGCTGCTGCTGCTGCTAAGTCACTGCAATCTGTCCGACTCTGTGTGACACCATAGAGGGCAGCCCACCAGGCTCCCCTGTCCCTGGGATTCTCCAGGCAAGAACACTGGAGTGGGTTGCCATTTCCTTCTCCAATGCATGAAAGTGGAAAGTGAAAGTGAAGTTGCTCAGTCGTGTCCTTCCCTCAGTGACCCCATGGACTGCAGCCTTCCAGGCCCCTCTGTCCATGGGATTTTCCAGGCAGGGGTACTGGGGTGGGGTGCCGTTTGCTAAGGTGCTTCAGTTCAGTTCAGTTCAGGTGCTTCAGTCATGCTCAGCTTCCTCTGACTCTGTGGACCTTAGCCCACCAGGCTCCTCCGTCCATGCGTTTTCCAGGCAAGAATACTGGAGTGGGTTGCCATTTCTTCCTCCAGGGGATCTTCCTGACCCAAGGATTAAACCTGAGTCTCCTGCATCTCCTGCATGGGTAGGGAGATTCTTTACCGCTAGTGCCACCTGGGAAGCCGCAGGGCTATTCAGTTAAGTATTGAGGACCGAGTGCATTTCTAAACTCATATGATATGTGAAATGATGTGTTTATATCAATAACATCCATTAAAAAATGGTACTGCTGATAAATGGTGAAAGTGAAAGTTGCTTAGTTGTGTCCGACTCCTTGAGATCCCCTGGACTCCATGTGACAGTCCATGGAATTCTCCAGGCCAGAATACTGGAGTGAGTAGCCTTTCTCTTCTCCAGGGCATCTTCCTAACCCAGGAATCGAACCCAGGTCTCCTGCAATGTAGGTGGATTCTTTACCAGCTGAGTCACAAGGGAATCCTTAGAATACTGGAATGGGTAGCCTATCCCTTCTCCAGCAGATCTTCCTGATCCAGGAATCGACCTGGGGTCCCCTCCATTGCATGCATTGATGTGTTATGAAAGCAAAGTCCGTAAATGGAAAGTAGTGAGGCATTTAGTGCAAACATTAAAATGTTTTGTACCAATACGTACAACTCTTTGACCCAGGCACAGAAATGGATGGACAGCTCAGTGGAACAGAATAGAATTTAGAGAGAATTCTCTGGCAATCCAGTAGTTAAGATTTTGCACTCTCGTTGCTGAGAGCATGAGTTCAATCCCTGATCAGGGAACTAAGATCCCACAAGCCGTGAGGCATGGCCAAAAAAAAAAAAAGAATTTAGAAATTGAGAGAGTGACATTTCAAATAAATGAGAACCAGATGAAATACCTAGGAGTGTTGGAAAGGTTGGATATTTGGTTTAAATGGATCCCAATCTTATTCTTTCCTCAAAAAAAGAAAAAAATGCCTAGATGAGGAAAGGTTAAAAATTAAAGAAACAATATAAAAGGAAGTAGAACTATTTAAAAGATAATCTCAAAGTGAGAAATGTTTGATAAGTAATTTGATAATAAACTCAGAAACCACTTAGGAAAAGGCATTTATCCTTCTGGCCAAAAAAAAAAAAAAAAAAAAAGTTGACAGAAAATTGTAAAGCAACAATACTTAAAGGGAAATGCCACATTCAGTTCTGAAGTTAAAGTGAATCAGGTGATACTGCATGCACAGCATCTGACAGAGTACTATACAGACGACTGGGGAACAAGAGATGAAAACAATCTGAATTTGTGTTTCCCTGACTACCCATCAGGGGCTTCCCTGGTGGCTCAGAGGTTAAAGCGTCTGCCTTCAATGCGGGAGACCAGGGTTCAATCCCTGGGTTGGGAAGATCCCCTGGAGAAAGAAATGGCAATCCACTCCAGTGTTCTTGCCTGGAGAATCCCATGTATGGAGAAGCCTCGTAGGTTACAGTCCACGGGGTCGCAAAGAGTCGGACACGACTGAGCGAGTTCACCTTCACCTTCACCTGATTATCCATCTGAGGCTGAACAGCTTCTGTGTTATGCCGTCTGCTTTTCTTCTGTGAAACAGGTGTTTTCTCAAGTTGTTTGGCGTGGGAGCTGTTCCTCATTATCATTTTTTTAAAATTTTCATTCTGTTTAGAAGTATAGCCAATTAACAAAGTTGTGACAGTTTCAGGTGTACAGCAGAGGGGCTCAGCCGTACATGTACGCGTGTCCCTTTGCCCCCAGGCTGCCACGCAACACTGGCAGAGTTCCCTGCGCTGTACAGTGGGTGCTTGTGGGTACCCATTTCCTCATTATTTTGTTCTATGTATTAATTCTTTATTTTGTGTGCTACAAATACTCTGCATCAACTTATGGTTCTGTTGCTTTTTATTGATAAAACGTCTCCCATTCTCTAGATGTTTACTGTTCCGTGGTCGTGTCTGTCGGTCTTTTCTTTATGACGTCTGGGGTATGTGACCGGCTCAGGAAGGTCTTCCCCTCCCAAATGCAACAAATTATCTTCGGGGTTTTTTCAAGTACTTCATCTGTTTTAATTTACTTTAACTGTTTAATCCTTCTCCGATTTGTGTTAGCGGAAGGATCTAGCTCACTCTTTTTTCTGGACCCGTGGCTGGAGGCCTCATTTCTGTACTGATAAAGATGCTGACTTCCCATCCACAAGGCAGTCCATCTTGCCTGCCACCTCATGGCTCTCTCTTCTCCGAATACTGAAGACATGCATTGTGATGCTTCTAGATTCTACAGTGCATTTTAATATCCTGAAGTGTAAACGCTTATCTTTTCAAAAGTTTTTTGGCCTTCCTTATACATTTTCTTTTCTAGATAAATTGTAGGCTCGGATTTTTAAGTTCTGTAACAATCCTTTTGGAATGTAGGCTGAGGATGCACTGAACTAAATTTTATAAAAAATCAGCATCTTAATGACATTGATGTTTCTTTTCCAGCCCATGTTACATCTCTCCGTTCGAATAGATTTTTGTTTCTGTCCTTCAGTAAAGTTTTCTTGTTTTCTTTCTGTGGATCTTATATATTTTATTAATAAGTTCACTCTAACTCTTAAATGTGTATTGTCTTTGTTGATATCTTGAGGGTTTTTTTTTTCAGTCCAATTTTTTAAGTTAGTGTTTGCCACAGGGCAGGGGGATTCCAAAGTATCTAAAATTTTAATAATTTTAATGAGTTTCTGGAATTGGGAGAATTTTTTTTTACATTAATTACATTTATTATGAAAGGTAGAAAGGATTTTGTGAAGAACTTATGAAAACAATTTACACTTTATAACCAATGGTGTCTTTTCTAGAAGATATAGTACGTGTACATAGAATTGAGATGCTGCCTGGCCTCCTAGCTCTTTAGCAACCTGAGCACACTTTTCAGTGAAGTTTCAGTTCCAGAGTCTTCACCGTGAGTTGAGCAAATTCTAGACCCCCTCGGTGTCTAGGTCCTGCATCTACTCATATTACCTGAGGGTCACTGAACCAGTCAAACCCCAAACCCAGCTGCTTCTGTGTACTTGTAGGACATCAGTCCACCAAACCTTTTCTGAGTGTTCGCGGCAGGTTGCAGACCTTGGGGAGAGGTTCCATCCCCTCGTGGCCAGGTGGCCTCTGCCCCTCCCTCTCTCAACTCCAGTCTCTCACTCTCCTCTTCTGCCTCCGGCTCAGGACAGAGAGTTGGGAAATCACCTTGGGCCTCAGTCCCCACAGTAAGCCAAGTGCGGTGCATGTACCTGCTAAATCGCTTCAGTTAGGTCTGACTCTTTGCAATCCCATGGACTGTAGCCGGCCAGGCTCCTCTGTCCATGGGAGTCTCCAGGCAAGAATACTGGAGTGGATTGCCACACTCTCCTCCAGGGGATCCTCCTGACCCAGGGATTGAACCTGTGTCTCTTATGTTTCCTGTTTTGACGAGAGTGTTCTGTACCACTAATGCTACCTGGAAATCGCAAGCCAAGTGTGGTATTACCTTCTAACAATGCTGAGTGTTTCCCCTGGAGGGAGTGAACCGTAATGAATAAAAGTTTTTCTAGTCCTTTACATACCAACAAAACAATATACTTGAATATATCCTGCTTATGGCTAATGATTATGATAGGAAAAGCTGGAAAAATAGGTTCATGACTTCATTGTGTATCAAGCAAAGCAGAGAATGCTGAAGAAGTATCTGTAATTCTATATGTATCCATAGAGTCAGCTGAAACTTAAAGATGTTCTAAGTTCTTGTGAGACAAAAATTAAATAATGTTATTCCCATCAGTTTAGTTGCTCAGTTGTGTCCAACTTTTCACAACCACATGGGCTGCAGCATGCCTGGTTTCGCTGTCCATCACGAACTCCTGGCGATTGTTCAAATTCATGTCCATTGAGTCAGCGATGTCATCCAGCCATCTCATCCTCTGTCATCCCCTTCTCTTCCTGCCTTCAATCTTTTCCAGCATCAAGGTCTTTTCCAAAGAGTCATTTCTTCGCATCAGGTTGCCAAAGTATTGGAGTTGCAGCTTCAGCATCAGTCCTTCCAGTGAATATCGGGACTGATTTCCTTTAGGATTGACAGGTTGGATCTCCTTGCAGTCCAAGGCACTCTCAAGAGTCTTTTCCAACACCACAGTTCAAAAGCATCAATTCTTCCACACTCAGCTTTCTTCATAGTCCAACTCTCACATCCATATATGACCACTGGAAAAACCTAGATGGACCTTTGTTGGCAAATTAATGTCTCTGCTTTTTAATACACTGTCTAGGTTGGTCATAGCTTTTCTTTCAAGGAGCAAGCGTCTTTCAATTTCATGGCTACAGTCATCATCTGCAGTGATTTTGGAGCCCCCCAAAATAAAGTCTGTCACTGTTTCCATTATTTCCCCATCTATTTGCCATGAAGTGGTGAGACTGGATGCCATGATCTTAGTTTTCTGAATGTTGAGCTTTAAGCCAACTTTTTCACTCTCCTCTTCCACTTTCATCAAGAGGTTCTTTAGTTCCTCTTTGCTTTCTGCCATAAGGGTGGTGTCATCTGTATATCCGAGGTTCTTGATATTTCTCCTGGCAATCTTGGTTCCAAGTTGTGCTTCATCCAGTTTGGCATTTCACATGATGTACTCTGCATGTAAGTTAAATAAGCAGGGTGACAATATACAGCCTTGATGTACTCCTTTCCCAATTTGGAACCAGTCTGTTGTTCCATATCTAGTTCTAACTGTTGCTTCTTTACCTGCATACAGGTTTCTCAGGAGATAGGTAAGGTGTTCTGATAGTCCCACCTCTTTAAGAATTTTCCACAGTTTGTTGTGATCCACACAAACTGTTGTGATCCACCAATTTGTTGTTTGATCTACAGTCAAAGGCTTTGGTGTAGTCAGTAAGTAGATATTTTTCTGTAACTCTCTTGCTTTTTCTATGATCTAGCAGATATTGGCAATTTGATCTCTGGTTCCTCTAGCTTTTCTAAATACAGTGTGAATATCTGGAAGTTCATGGTTCATGCACTGTTGAACCCTGGCTTGGAGAATTTTGAATATTACTTTGCTAGTGTGTGAGATGAGTGAATTCCATGGACAGAGGAGCCTGATGGGTACAGTACATGGGGTCACAAAGAGTTGGACATAACTGAGTGACTAACACTTCACTTGATCATTCTTTGGCATTGCCTTTCTTTGGAATGAAAGAATGAATGAATGAAATGGAATGAAAACTGGCCTTTCCCATCCTTTGGCCACTGCTGAGTTTTCCAAATTTGCTGGACTATTGAGTGTAGCACTTTCATAGCATCATCTTTTAGGATTTGAAATAGCTCAACTAGAATTCCGTCACTTGCACTATCTTTGTTCGTAGTGATCACACCATTGTGGTTATCTGGGTCATGAAGATGTTTTTGTATAGTTCTGCTGTGTATTCTTGCCACCTCTTCTTAATCCTGCTTCTGTTAGGTCCATACCATTTCTGTCCTTTATTATGCTGTTTGCTGGGTATCTCTGATTTTCTTGAAGATATCTCTACTCTTCCCCGTTCTATTGTTTTCCTCTATTTTTTTTGCATTGTTTTTTCTATAAGGTTTAGTATTTTTGAATGTAAACATTTTGTAAATAGCATTGGACCTGAAATTTTTGGCTTTAGAGAATTGGATAGTTGGTGATAAATTATTTGAAGACAAACCATAGGGAGAAACCACCATATGTATTCAGATCATTCTACTGTGCTGTGTTTATATTTGTTCTAAGTACACCTAGCTTAAGACTGTATATAAAATAAAAATTCTTAATCAGTTGGTTGTGTTTCTTACTTTGAATCTTCAAGTTTCACTGTTAAATTTTTAGCACATGTGATATGCTTGATAAATGTGGTAGCATATAAGTTAAAAGCGTTAATCTACAGTTGATATATTCTGTTTATTTTATATATTCATTAATAAGTAGAGTTTCCTGGAAAATGAGGTATTTTGATAAGATTTTCTTCCCTCCCAAATAATGATAGCCTCTTTTACTCACTCAGTAGCTGGAAGGATGTACTTCCTTTCCATCTTCATTCTTGGTCATATAATGACACTATTCACTAATTCCTTTGGGGCATAAAATGTAGTCCTCTCTTCCCTGCTAAGAAAAAGTGTAATAGAGCCAGTTAACACAGATCTCATTAGGTGAGAGGCGGGAAAGACAGCAGAGAAAATGAAGACATAAAGAGGCCTAACATTCCATATAAATACTTCATATTGAGCTACGTGGTGATGCCGTTGCGATGATACTTCACACTGTACTTCTTGCCTCTCAGCTGCAACTCAGTTATGCCAGAACGTGGCGTGCCATGAACAAGCACAGACGGCATAGTCATCCTAATAGCTTCTTCATCCTGAACCAGAGCCCTCCCAGGTCTGCAAGCCGTAACTGAGACCGCTCACTCTGCCTGTCGTAACTGCAGTGTGGGACTGTCCCCTGTTTCCATGACTGTAATAGGGCATAGGTATTGCCAGTGGACAGTATATTTGTTTTCCTTACAGTAGAATTATGTGTTCTTCAAAGTACTGTGGCTTTATGAATTTTCATATGGGAAACTGAAGCTCAGTGACTTTGACAAAAGACTTAGTCAGAGGGACGAGTTACCCTAAAAACAAGCTGGTGCTTTCAGAATAAAATGCTGCCAGGGTTGTGTTCCTTAAAACAAACTGCTTTCATCTTTAGCACAAGTCAGTGATACTGGCAGAAGAGTGTTAATATGTCTTCCTATGAAATGAATATTTCCTGCAGCTTGGCAGTTTCCTTGGTTAATGTCAGATTTGCTATGGTCCTGTATCTATTAGCTGTAGATGGGCATATATGAGAATTTAGTGTTTTTCCATATAACGAGGGAAAGCTTCTGCTCAGAGATTTCCAGAACCCTGGGATGCCTCTCTATACAGTACATATGATTTCTGTTCTGTGTGAGTGGAAGTTGAAGAAATAATTAGAGAAACAGTAAAACTTGTTAGGCCTGTGGTTCTGTGCCCCTATCAGCTAATTCCTTCTCTTTCTCAGTCATATAATATAGTACGCTTTTCAGAAATGCTTAGACCAAGATAAAATCAGCCTCAGTTCGGTTGCGTCCGACTCTTTGTGACCCCAGGACTGTAGCACTCCAGGCTTCCCTGCCCGTCACCAACTCCTGGAGCTTGCTCAAACTCGTGTCCATCGAGTTGGTGATGCCATCCACCCAGCTCATCCTCTGTCATCCCCTTCTCCTCCTGCCTTCAATCTTACCCAGCATCAGTGTCTTTTCCAATGAGTCAGCTCTTTGCATCAGGTGGACAGAGTATTGGAGCTTCTCCCTGGGTGGGTGTTGCAGTAGTAATTTTTATTTTTGTCATATGTCTGATTGTTTAGGTATATCCTCATATAGATTTATCTCTAGCCATGTTTTAAACATAAGTTTCAATTTTTTTTTACTTCTGTCTAAGATCTTAGGCCATTAATTACTGGTATTTTGTTGTTGTTTATTAATCTTATTGAATTAACTATCTGTTCTCCTTATTTTAGTTAGCATCAGCAGGTGAAATATTTGAAAAATAAAGCATTTAAAGGAAAATATATCCTCTTCAGGTTCTAATTAAGAAAATTATCTGAGTGCTTTTTAAAACCAGAGCTGTGATGACACTGATTATAAACTCGATTATTCCTTCATAAAACTAACTGCCGTGTTTTGAATTGCAGGATCTCCAAAGGTGGGTAAATGGTGCTAATGAGCATGGCTTTGTCCTGGTGTCTTTTGGAGCTGGCGTCAAGTATCTGTCAGAAGACATTGCTACCAAACTGGCTGGAGCTCTGGGGAGATTGCCCCAAAAAGTGATTTGGAGGTAAAGTAATAATATAGTTTCTTCACCACTGATTTTCCGTATCCTCTTGCTTAGTCCTCAGGTGTAAATAACCACAACACACTGATACCTTGGCAGCATTAGCAGGATGCCCTGACTTTTCATTTTGTTTCTTAGTGTGTTGAAATCTAAGGATTAGTTTATATAGTACTCTATAATTTATATAATACTCTTTA
>SJYC01053058.1:0-26026 GCA_006408675.1 Madoqua kirkii | reverse complement strand
AAGCTAAGTGGACCCTCTAAAACCCTGCAAATTGAATTTTGTAACTATAAAACAGTAAATATAAATAATTCCTTTTCATCTAGTTTATTATAAATATTATTCTATAATTGTAAAAATGATGGGAAAAAAGACGATTTACCTTTTTTGATATTTGCATTTTTTCTGTTTCTTATCTTTACTGTTACAATGTCAGATGCCGTAGAAAGTAGGAAGCAGGAAATTTAAATGTCTCCGCGTCTTGACCCTCAGCCATCCCCCTGCAGCAGCAGACGCTGCTCTCTGGGATCATCGGAATTGCTTTCATGCCATTTTGTCTCTGAGGCTATACAGCCGGGTGTAGCGGCTCCCAGAGGGCCTCCCAAGTGCGCAGCTCCTCCAGATTCCTCAGAATCTCAGCTCTCCACCTTCACTGAGATCAGCATCCTTTTCAACTCCAGCCGTGACCTCTGTGGATCCTCTGTTGGTTTCTAACTTTGCTCAGAAGATTCCTCCAGGAGCAGAAGCAGGAACCAAACCAGGGTCCCCTCCTCTCTCAGCGCATTCCGCTTGCTCTCCACACACCAAATCTCTTTACTTTTTCACAGCGGGCCTTGCTGGTGGTCAGCTTTCACTCACAGGAAAAGAGTTCTACTGCTGAAAAGAAAGTTTGAAATCCACTGCGAGGGCAGATTCCTTAGTTGGGCTGAGTTGAGAAGCCCCTTGTGGGTCAGGGTAAGAGACAGCGAGTGACCCGCCTGCTAGATGTTGGGGCTGGAGAGTCCTGGAGCCCCACTGAGACCTAGGTTCCTATGTGACCTGTGTTTATTTGAAATGCTCATGTTTTCGCAAGTTGTCCTTTCTTTCTGGCCATCTAACACCCATCTCAAGTGCCGCGTTTTTTTTGTCTTAACGTTTTTTATGCAAGTCTCTCTGCTCACAAGGAGATGTAGAATTTGAAATATCTCACTTTGATAAATTATCTCTTTGATCTCCATGACCACCAGATGTTACGTGATGTCCTATCTCTTAGCACTAATTTTTGTACTTGTCTGCCCCTGCTTGTTTTTATTCCTGAAATGTAGAATTGGACCCTGAGATTGAGAAGCGCGGATGCTGCAGACATGACCTGAGTGTTGTGCATGCTGAGCACTGTGCAGTGCTCCTCCTTGGATAAGCACAGAAACATCTCTTGGGATCTGGAGTCCAGCCTCACATTTTCACTCTTTTTTTTTACAGAGTGTGTTTGACTTTAATATAGATAAATGTTGAAGTAGCCAGAAGTGGGTATCTGCGTTTAGTAGAACGTGGTTATACTCCGGTATTTTTGGTCATTCCTTGCTTTCGTTGACCTCTTTTAATTACTGGCTATTTGAATGCAGTTGGTATTTGTGTTTTGGGAGAAGATATTCTAATATACTTCTTATAACTATAAATGTGAACTGCTTAACATGGCTTTTAATCGATATATACACATCTGATAATTATGCTTATAATAAACATTGTAATTGGTGCAGAGTAGAAATCAGTGAAACTGTGTGTTTAAAAATCTTATGTCTGAAATGCATGTGTATTATAATGTCAAGTCTTAAGAAATTTCTGGAAAATATCTTTTTAGAATAAGAAGACAACATTCTAAGTGGTTTTCTTTTTTGATCCTTCTTTAGGGCATTCCAATGTTAAAGCCTTCCTGAGCCACGGTGGTTTGAATAGTATTTTTGAAACTATGTATCATGGTGTGCCCGTGGTGGGAATCCCACTCTTTGGAGACCATTATGATACTATGACCCGGGTGCAGGCAAAAGGCATGGGGATACTGCTGGAATGGGAGACAGTGACTGAGGGAGAGCTGTATGCAGCACTAGTGAAAGTTATCAATAACCCCAGGTAAGCTTTCAACTGCTGTTAAAGCAGGTGAACTGTATTTGCCACAGCATATTGTCAGTAGCTGATAATTATCAGTAGGTCGTCAATAAACTAAATATAGACATATCCTTTAGATTCCTGTGTGTAATGCTTTGTGCATGCTTCTGTCATTTGAAAAATAAAAATAGCAATCACTTGGCCAGCCATGTAGGACCTCAAATAATAGTCCACCACAGTTTGCCAAACTGGGGAAGAAACCACCATGGGAACCTTTGGGTCCCTAGAGTTTGTCAGTTTTTGTGTCCTTTACGTCATTTTAATGCTCATAAAACTTTATATCACCATTTTCCTTATTCCATTATAGAGCAGAGGCACTTAAAACTCAGAGAGCTTAAGTAATAATACATTCCTGGTTACACAGCTTTGGAGTAGGGACTTGAACCTAGACCGTCTGATTTCAAAACAGATGCTCTTGATACTGCCGGGTGCTGGGTTTCCCTAGCACTGGGCGTCAATGAAATGCCAAGATGTATTTGCTCAGGCGAATGACTTGGTCAGAATATTTTATCTTACTTTGTTTCTTAAATTCTTGATGTGTCTTGAGTTAACCCAGTTCACAACTGAGCCTCAAACGGTCGAGAGTTGGCCTGCATAGTTTTAAAACAAAGCATAGGTTTTCCCATTTTTATGTGACATTTAATTGATCTGCATTTCAAGTGGCATTAACGTCTGGAAATGTGTGAGCTTTTCCTCTTAATACCCAGGATATATAGCAAACACTGGATTGAGAAATATTGCCATATTCTAAGAACATACAATAAAGAAAAACTCTTTCATATAAAATAATGTTTCTTTTATGTAAAAGACTGGATTCAAGTGTCCTGGGGTTCTTTATGCTGCCATATGTGGGCTCAGAGGCAGCCTTTATGCACTGACCCCTTAGAGGATCTATGGTCTTGGTTGTAATTCGTGGCACTTGGAGCAGTATGTTTGATCATCCAGGGTGTTGGAGTAGGGGACCCCTTCGTCTGTGTTCTATAGCTTTCCTTTTAAAACTGTGCTCCGATGCTCAGTCGTGTCCAGCTCTTTGCAACCCCGTGGACTTAGCCCACCCAGCTCCTCTGTCCATGGTATTCTTCAGGCCAGAATACTGGAGTGGCTTGCCATTTCCTTCTCCAGGGGATCTTCCCGACCCAGGGATGGAACCCATGTGTCTTGCGTCTACCTGCTTTAGCAGGCATATTCCTTACCACTAGCACCATCTGGGAATTCCTTTAAAACTATCAGTTCAGTTCAGTCGCTCAGTCGTGTCCAACTCTTTGTGACCTCATGGACTGCAGCACACCAGGCTTCCCTGCCCATCACCAACTCCTGGAGCTTGCTCAAACTCATGTTCATCGTGTTGGTGATGCCATCCAACCATCTCATCCTCTGCATCCCTTTCTCCTCCTGCCTTCAGTTTTGCCCAACATCAGGGTCTTTTCCAATGAGTCAGTTCTTTGCATCAGGTGGCCAAAGTATTGGATACATCAAGGCTTTAAAAGTATAGTGTTTTTCAGAATGTGATGTTCTTACAGAAAATGACATGTGTGTCTTGCCTCTACTCCGTAGCTACCGTCAGAGGGCTCAGAAGCTTTCCGAAATCCACAAGGATCAACCTGGTCACCCCGTCAACCGGACTGTTTATTGGATCGATTACATTCTCCGTCATGATGGAGCTCATCACCTACGTGCCGCCGTCCATCAGATCTCTTTCTATCAATATTTTTTACTGGATATTGTCTTCGTGCTTTTGCTTGGTGCTGCCTTGTTTTACTTCCTGTTGTCATGGGTGACAAAATTTATCTGCAGGAGAATCAAAAGTCTGTGGTCAAGCAATAAGCATAGCACAGTGAATGGACATTACCATAATGGAATCCTCAATGGCAAGTATAAAAGAAATGGCCACATTAAGCACGAAAAGAAGGTGAAATGAGCCAACAGCCCACCTGGTAGTAACAAATCTATTCAGTCATTGAATTTTTATTGCTACAAGTTAGTATAACAACTACTAAATTAAAAACATCAGTAAACAATTCTAACACTCCCTTATCTGATCTTATTAATGAAATTCTGTGGAATTAAGATGGCTGTAAAAAGCACAAACCTAAAATGCAAAAATGTATTTTATTCGAATACTGATACAGGTAGTTTTGGCACTGAACCTTTTAGAAGCCTTAAATATTTAAATCAATTAAGTGACTGTGTCAGACTTTAGTTTTAAGTCTTGATATATGTGTGTCCCAGATTAGGAATGGTTTATTTTCTCTTAGAAAGGTTTGTCTGTGTGTGTATGTGTATATGTCTGTGTGTGTGTATGTTTCTTAAATGAGAGACTTTTAGCCAGCTGCTTGTTATATTTGTTGATGGTACAACACATCTAAGAATGAAATAGAAAGACGGTTAGGATCCAAATGTTTCTCTTCTAGAACTTAATATATGGGAACTCGAAACAGTACCACAAAAGAACACTTTTTTCCCTTAAAAGTGAATGCAGAGGAAGAAAATGCAAAAGATAAATGGTACCTGTTTTTGTACTTTGGGGTTTTTTAATTTGTTTTCTTTCTTTTTTTTTTCTTAACAATTGGATTCTTCCTGGTGAGGGGGCAGAAACGTACAATTAAGTAAATGTATAAATTGGTTGTCATAGTTTATTTTTATTTCCCCCCTACCAATAATTTGCCTCTGGGAGAATTTTATAGTTTTTTTCTATTTCATTTTAATGAATAACATCTTATCTATATAATCCAGACAAAGCAACAAAGCTCTAATTTTTGTTCAAAATACTGAAGACTACTGCTTATATAGCATCTTTAAACAGGGCCATTGTTTGATGACTTTTCTATAATGTAATTTTTGAATGTTCAGATGTGATATTTCCAAAGTTTTAACTAAAAAACCACCTTCTGCATCCCTTTTTGGTGTCTGGGCCACACAATCTTGTAGGTGCCAACATTTAATTCTTTTCATTGGATCTTTTGCTTTTCTCCGTATTGGTACCTGCTTTGTCTGAGAGGTTTGAGATCTGGTTACCAAATCAAACTTTCCGTGACACACAGAAGTGACAGAGAAATTGTACCATTTGTTGGTGAAATGAGTTCCCACTTCCTCGTCACTCCCTTCACCTCACTTCAGTCTGCTCTGCCTCTTCGATCCGTTGTGGCTGACGTGGGACAGTGACAGTATTCATCTGAGAATGGGGTGCAAGACACAGACATCATAAAATCAGGGCCTCCCCACTGAACCATATACTCACTGGCATCTAGGAGCTCATTCCATGTCATTCTGTTTACTTAGCATTTGCACTACACATGTTGAGTGTATGCTTTATTTATTTGTAGTTCAGAATCTTACGTCTGACAGCTGAAAGGAGAAAACTACAGCATTTACCTAATGGCTTTCACTAACATGGGAAGAGTTGTGAAAATTCTAGAATGCTGTAAATCCTTGTCATACACTATGACATACAACTCATCACACTCCCACCAGGAGCCACTCTCCTGTGCGTAGACATAAAGTCACAGTAGTTTTCTAATGTACAATGCAGGCAAATCTATTGCTCTCTGAATACTTGAAGAAATGGTATTACGTATATAAGCCTATTAGTTATACCTTTTCACAATCTTGTAATATTGCCGTTAAAGGGAAAGAAAAATGCAGGCAATGAGTGGTGGGATGGCAACAGGACTTAGAGTGTATGACTGAGTTGATTTTGCTTTTTTGGAATTGGATGAAGTTGACAGTAGGCATTCACTGGACGATTAAGCATAAGTTAATCTCCACTGTGATAAGAACTTAAACAATAAACATGATTTAAAAATAGAGAAATGTTGTTGGAATAAAATTTTTATTCAGATTTTATTTCACAATATTATGTATATCCATTATAAACATGTTTCTGAGACAGGTCTCCCATGTTTTATATGTGTATATGAGTGTGAAAACAGTGTGTTACATGTGAGAATGTTTTTTTTTAATTATTATTAAACAGAGGGATTTACCTTACAAATACATCAACATGGATCATAAAATTGTCCCATAATTAAGAATGTTAAGTGTAGGTATTTACTGATCATTGTTCTTGTTGTTTTTTTTTAGTAAGCTTATTGTTAGCCAGTTTTGGTAAATAGAGTGATTTTAAATTTTCCATACTTGGGCTAGATTCTCTAATAAAGTAAAGTTTTCATGAAGGTATTTATTCATTTATTTTTTAAAAAAACTTCTGCAAGTGTTTCTATCACTGGTCGTCATTTGTCAAATGCAAATGAGAATACATCAATCATTTTTTCTCTAGAGCCATAAATTTCAGTATCCCTCCACGTGGACATAGAAGCAGAGTTTGGATGTCCAGGATTGGAGGGAAGCAATGTTTGGGTTAAAGCAGTGGTATATAATTAAGATTGAAAAAAGCTGGAGATTCTTTCTTGAGGATGTAGACACTTTGTATTACAATCTGGGGACATTCTCAGATTCCTGAGTACAAAGTTGGTATTTTCTGGTAAAGATTCCACTGATGTTTATCAACTTAGATTTGAGAGTATTGTTCTTAAAAGAGTCACCTCTGAACCTCTCCTGCCCAGCCACATATTTACCACTGCCCCTTTTCCATATTGTGATATGCAACCCCCCTCTGCAGCTGTACTGGAATCCACCACACTGGATCCTCTTGAGGACTCCAGTTAAAAAACAAACAAACAAAAAAACTCTCTTCATGTAATCTGGTACCTGCCCTGGCGCCCTGCCCTGCTAGGAACCAGTAGCGGTGAGGCGCTGCTGCGACAAGACGAACCTCTTGGTTTTTTCCACCCATATCCTGTTTCTGCCAAAACTATGAGAATATTTATGCCCAGATGACCTGCTTCAGGGCCCTACTCCCAGCTTTGCCTGTTATTAGATACACATGTCTGCGTGCTCAGTAGCTAAACTGTGGACTGTAGCTCACCTGGCTCCTCTGTCCATGGGGTTTCTGAGGCAAGAATACTGGAGTAGGTTGACCTTCCCTCCTCCAGGGGATCTTCCTGAACCACAGATTAATCCTGCCTTTCTTGTGTCTTGTCTCCTGCATTGACAGGCAGGATTTTTTACCACCCAGCCACCTGGGAAGCCCAATAATTAAGTATATTAGACATTATAATTAAACATTGTGGAACATAAAACTTGCAGTGAAATTAACATGAAAAAAGTTCAACTGCTTGCTGTAAAAATTTTGTGGACCATTGTTATTTATAAACGGTAAGTTCTTCCTCTGAAATACACAACTGTAGAGAATTGAAAGAATATTTATCAACCAGAACTTAGGAGCTGCCATGAAGGGGTAGGGGTAGAGATTTTTTGATATTCTGTGGTTGCTACCTTGTTCCAGACAATAAGCTGGATACCAGGGGAATTTACAGATGATAAGGACAGTCTCTCCTTCAAGGAGCTTATGGTCTATTGGGAGACATGGACATATAAGTAACTATAAATACTGGCACCTATAGTCAGTATATGTGCAAGGTTCTGTGGGGACACTCAGAGGGCAAGAGTATGTGTCAAAAAAGCTTTTGTGTGCACCAGAGTTCACTCACTAGTGCTTGTCTTATAATACAGTGTGTCCATGAACTAACTCATCAGGAACATCCTCATGAATTTATTTAGTTTTTGAATCATGTATTGGACTCAAGCTCTAATTGTCTGAGGGTCCTGATTTTGCAAGCTTACCCCAATATCTACTAATTTTAACTTTTTAATTTCTTATTTGTATGATAATGGTTACCTCACAGGATCATCTTGAATACATACATCTCACACACACACACACACACATACACACACATGCTCTGTTCTGCATACACACACACATGCTCTGTTCTGCCCACTATACTAAATGTTTAAAACACTGTGTTGAAAGCATTTAGCATAATGGCCAGCACAGAATGGGCCCTCAAATCCACAGTGTTAGTCCACAGTGTTAGTCAAATCCACAGTGGATATACTGAACAGCCCTGGAGAAGGACATGGCAACCCACTCCAGTGTTCCTGCCTGGAGAATTCCGTGGACGGAGGAGCCTGGTGGGCTACAGTCCGTGCAGTTACAAAGAGTTGGGTATGACTGAGCAACTAACAAATACACACACACACATACTGAATAGAGGAACTTCTTTCATATTATTGTGCCTTCAGTTTTTGAAAGTTATTGTTTAAGAAAACATATTTTATTCATTCATCCACCAACTATTTATTAAGGCTTCTGTTCACCTGCTGATGTGCATTTGGCCATCACAGTTACATCGTATCCTCTCTCTCCATAGCTCAACTCTGCACCAGATTCCATAGTGCCACTGAAATGGAATGACTCCACTTTGACAAGGTTTAAACATGAGAAGACCAAATTGAAGTGACAAAACAACTTCAAGTCATCTGTTTTATTATTGAAAGTGTTATTTTTCATTCTAGTTTCTAATTCAGCTGGTCTGTAAATATTAAATCACATTAGAGAATGCTTATTTGCAATTGATATTATCAAAAACAATTTGAAACAAAGCTTTTAAATCTTATATGACAAAGTTTAGGAATTATATGAATTTTTATTAAAGAGCTTCTTCTGAGAGAACATAATTTTTAGCCAGCTATTTTTCCCAACAAAAGGTCTCACATATTTATTACTATGCCACAGCACTAATGTGTGTGCTTGTGTGTTAGTCGCTCAGTTGTGTCCGACTCTTTGCAACCCCATGGACTGTAGCCTGCTAAGCTCCTCTGTCCATGGAATTCTCCAGGCAAGAACACTGAAGTGGGTTGCTGTTTTCCTCCTCCAGAGGATCTTCCCCACCCAGGGATCAAACCTGTGTCTCCTGGTCTCCTGCATTGCATGCAGATTCTTTACTGACTAAGCCACCAGGACAGCCCCCAATTATAGTGTAAATCTACTCTGAGAAGTCTAGCACCAGCATTAAATATCTCAGGTATTACAAAGCATTTTCCTGCATTAAATCATAAAATCTGAAGTCCTCAGAATTTTATGCAACTAAAAGTATCTTATTGCTCTGTTAGTTTCTATTTACAATTAATTATATCACTCTTTCAGTAACATATTTGTGCAGTAAGTAATCACTTTTTATCACAAAGGGAAAATTACCTTGAATTCAATATAATATCTATACTTTTAAAAGGTAATTTCTACCAAGCCATATTAGTCCTAATATTAAGATCAATTTTCCATCCAGGACAGAAGCAAAACACAACATAACAGAAAATAATTACTTATTGAGATCCTAGATAAAAGCAATTTTGCTGTTGAAGGATATATTACTCTTAGCACAGTGCTGCATTAGAATGTAAATTACTAATATGTTATAAAGGAAGAAATTTATGTATTTATGCTAATTTTGCTTTAGTTACCCTCATGG
This sequence comes from Madoqua kirkii, assembly GCA_006408675.1. Classification (NCBI taxonomy): domain Eukaryota; kingdom Metazoa; phylum Chordata; class Mammalia; order Artiodactyla; family Bovidae; genus Madoqua; species Madoqua kirkii. The sequence continues at coordinate 16,757 of SJYC01053058.1, read as the reverse complement.
GACTGTGACTGAGTATTCCTTTTAGCAAAAAATGGCGACTTTGGATATAAACATATTAGGTAAATTGAATGTAACATCCAAATTTCACATTATTGATGATATGTGGTGTTATATTTCTGATTGATGTCTATACATTTTTTTTCTCAAATCTAAAGAGCTGGTAGTTAAAGACTAGGCATTAAGAAAAGCCCAAGGCTATGATATAAAAATCATCAATTCTACTTCCAATTCTGATTCTGCCTTCTGGACATAATAAGTTTACCACCTTATGAATAAGAAGGTGGTCCTAGATACTTAAATATGCCACTGTGAACAACTGGTTAAAGCTTGGTCAATAGAAAAAAAGCAAATACAAATGCCTATATACATGGAAATATATATAAGATTCTGTGCATGTGTGTAGTTAACATTTAAATTATACTAAACAATTCTTTAGATTATACAAAAAAGAACTCAAACCAATAATTCTTCATCTGTTTTTTTAAATAGAGGCAGTATTTTAAACAAATTTTATTTTAAAAACAAAAACTTCTTTGAAACTGAATGATAGTCAAAAGAAGTAGGGCATTTTAGCATCTAAGTCAGATGTGCCTCTGTAAAACTTACGGCTAAAATATTGCAAAAAATAGGATGAAATAGTTATAAAATAAAATCAAGCTACTGCTCTGAATATAAGAAGTTCTTTCTGGAACTTTTTTCCCTCTTCTTATTTATTCTAGAATAAAAATATTTTGAGATTTAGAAGTTTAAACTAGATCCTAGTTATAACGCTTTCTTTTACAATGAGTTCAACGGACACAGACAATTTTTCATTTGGGATCTTGAGGAGATGAGGACGAGAAAGAACTTTACTCATGTACCTCTGAATCCATTTCATAGATCCAGGAGAATGGATAAGTTAGCTTTGCCATTTGTGAAAGCATAATTAACTTTTGAGTGGAGTGTGTTGGTTTCCAGTTACAGATTTCATACTACATATTATACAATCTGCCTTCTTCCCTTTCCTGCTTCCTGTCTTCTTGCTGCCAAGCTTTCAGTTTCGTCTCTTGGGTTGTCTGCTGTTCAATGTTTTCTAAGTTGCCTTAGCAGTTTCCGGTTTATGGTGCATAGATTGTGCTTGTGTGTATAATAATGTGTTTTTCAACAGAGTATGGAAATCCAATTGAAAGTTCAAGCATTTCACATTACTGAAGGCCAAATTGAGAAAATGTTCAACTGTGTTAAAAAATATTTTGTATACAAAGTGTTATAGGATGTAGTTTCCATCAAAAATGATGGATGTACAGGTGGCTATGTCTTTGGTTTGGGAGGAGTTGGGAGGAATGCTGCTCTGAGCAGGGGACAGCCGGGGGCCCCTGTGAACTGCTTTGGGGGCATAGATTAGTGATCTTTTAAACTGTAAAGCCATGTATTCCCTTTTTTACCTACTACTTGGTAATCAAAATGTTAATACAGCTGGTTTGTACAAATAGAGACTTGATCTTTCCCCAGCGAGAGCCTGCCTCATTTCTTTACTGGAACTTCTAAACGCATCTTCTGCACCAGGATGCATTTTATCTCTGATTCTCTAACTCTCACTTATTTAGCATCACTCGTGTCCCTGATATTAACAGAAGATGCTGGAACTGCAGCCAGCTGTCGGATTAGAGACAGAGAAAGGCCCAGGCCTGATAGGAGGCAGCCATTCAACAGCTTAGCCTTGGATGGCAGCGTGTTCGTTTTCCCTGGAGCAAGAGAAAGACGTGAGAGTGAAGCAAGGGTGACCTGGGAAGGAGGCAGCATTTTCAGATCCAAATCCACCTCGGAATGGCTCTCATGCTTTGGGTGAATGGTTCCTCCAACCATGCAATTTGTATTTTGGAATGCTAGCCTATCTTATTTGTTTGTTTTTATCCTTCGCAAAAATGAAGCTGGGAAGGGGCAAAATCAAGCAAAGATCTTTAAAGTCTTGAATATAGGACCCAGGGAAGTCAAGGGGATTTGGCCAACAATGCAGGACTTTGCAGTATCCAGGCATCTACAGCCACGCGGGTCCTGTTATTTCACAGATATTTCCATGGGCAGCAGATGTGATCCTTGAGAGTGGGTGACCGCACAGGGAGTCAGCTCCTGTGTGTCCATGCCCAGATGGAGAGGTGCAAAGCATCTCTCTGCTGGTTATTATTTTCTCAAATGAGGGAAATGACCGCAATTTTATATTTTATTATTTTCCAGTTTTGAAAGCTGGCTTCTCAGGTGGCGCACACAGTGGTAAAGAATCCACCTGTCAATACAGGAAACGCAAGAGATGCGCGTTTGATCCCTGGGTCAGCAGATCTCCTGGAGGAGGAAAGGAAAGCCCATTCCAGTGTTCTTGCCTGGAGGATCTCATGGACAGAGAAGTCTGGTGGACCACAATCCATGTGGCTGCAGAGATTTGAACACAGTTGTGCAACTGAGCTTACACACACACAATTTAAAAGTAAATAGGTTAAGTTCGGCATTTGATTACATAGAATTTTGTTTCATGGCCAAGTATGTTATATTAATCTCTTGGCTTCAAATATAAGCTCTAACATGTCTTCAAAAGAATTAATACCTCAAAAAATCTCCTTTTTTCACATCAGAATTTCCTCCATTTAACTGATCAAATACTTCTTTTCCATAGCCATCTGTATTTCCTTCTGCTGTGCTCGTATCACTGGTTAAGAAACTACCCTTAGATATTTAGTGCATTTTTAAATTCCTTACACCACAGGGTCTGTGAAAACTAAATAGAAAAGACCATGAGGGAAGCTGTCTAATTTTAAAAGGTGTTTTAGATTCTGTAGCATTTCATATGTAGTAACCTATTGCCTTAACATTTTATTCTATAAAATGAATAGTAGCCTTCTAGTTTAGTTTTTACCTCATCACTTTATGCTACTCAGCTTTAAGTTCTAGTCTTAAAAGTGTCATTCTAAAATCCTTTAAGCAAGTACAGAGGAAGACATTACTATGCTTTTCCTTCACCTCCAGAAGATATAAACCCTCTACTCACGCAATTAGATTGACTGATCTGTTACATTATCACTGCGTTTGGCATGGGATGCCATGTTTATTTGTTAATTCCAAGGTTTTCTTTTAATCTTTGCTTTTGGGTCCAACTGTAAACTAAAAATCTTAAGTTGCAGGTTGCCTAGTTTTGGGCTGTAATACACAACACTGTTCAAGGCTACCTGTCCCTGGGCCTTCACCTATGGCCCAACCCTTGACGCCCCTTTACCAGTCAGTCCAAATTCTCTTACTGGTTCAACATAGGAGAACACCTTGTTATCAGCATTAAACAGCTCCAATTGCTCTTGTTCTGGTGTTCTTCTAATAGACTCCATTTCATTTTAAGTCAAAAATCCATTGGCTTCGTGGTCAGGGCCATAGAAAAAGATTTGAAGATCTATGGAGATGAAAGACTTCATACATTCCAGCTCAGACTTCTGGTGTTAACGCAAACATCTGCCACCCATCAGAATAAGCTTTGTCCTCTTTGGGCTGGTGTTTCTGTTCCCCCGATATATCTATGTCATTTTTACCCCTCACCTGGGCTTTTGCTGTACATCTCTTTAACAAATCAATTGTTCCTCACATTCTTTTAACACCAGCTTATCGCTTCTCTTCATTCTGCTGAAATATCTGTTCATTTACATTAATGCTTCCCTTCCAATATCTGTGTTCTCATACTGTTTTATAATTAAACCATAAACTTCAATGTTTTTATAGTTTTCTATTTGCCTCCTTCATTAATATAAGCATCTTAATGAAATATTCTGCTTCATGTATACTAGAACATTTGATATATCTATTAGATCTTTACTAAAGCTGTTATGAAAAACATCCATCTGAGTACACTGTAATTATCTTTTTATACAAAATCCTTGACTTATTTGTTTATATTCACTTTCTACTTCTTATTTTTCTAACACTTCTTAATGTTACATCACAGGTAGCCTACTTTTTTTGCTATCAATTCTGGCCATACTGACATCTCTAATGCTAAATTGGATGTAATCTATAACATTTACTATAATTTACACATAGTCAAAGGTTGTATCTTCATCTACAACACTACAAAATAACATTCCTTTGTCAGTATTCTTATCCTCTCTATCTCACTGCTCTAAGTACTGCCTTTATTAAAACACAATCAAACATTGTTTTCTGTGTTTCTAAAGTGCCAGGCACTGTATGTGCCCCTGGGAATAGAAGGATGAAGAAGCCACAGTCCCGGACTTGAAGGAGACAAAGCCCACGCGCAAGCAGCTTCAGTCAGCATTGGAATATATATTGTAATGTACACACCGAAAATGTGCTGTTGAGGCATAGAGAAGGATGAGGGAGTTTCCACGGAGGCTTGTTTTAGTTGAATTACAAAGAATGAATAGACATTCAAGAGGCAGATAAGTAAGTAGAGATAATTTTTGGAAGGCATGATTCTATGGTGCATCATGAGTTACGGAGAATTGTGGCACAAGAAGCTACAAGTAGTTTGTTCTAACAGAAGGATATGTGGTGAAGAAGGGAGGCGTGTCGATGTGTGTGGATGTGTGTGTGTGCTCAGTGGTGTCCGACTCTGTGTGACCCCATGCACTGTAGCCCGCCAGGCTCCTCTGTCTATGGGATTCTCCAGGCAAGAATACTGGAGTGGGTAGCCATTCCCTCCTCCAGGGGATCTTCCCACCCCAGGGATCTAACCTCTATCTCTTGCATTGGCGAGTGGGTTTTTTACCACTCAGACACCTGGGACATTCTGAAGAAGGGAGGACCACTCTATTGAGGAAAGTGATTTTCTGACAACACTCTTCCCTTTGGATCTTCAGTTAATCACTCTCAAATATAGTCTGCATTGCATCAGCTAGGCAGCAGCTTCCCCCAGAAGCCTGTGTCTGTGTCTGAGGGCTGAATACCTGGTTTTATGGCACAGTTGCACCGCTGTTGTTGTCAAGTTTCTTGTCTTAGACACTTGACATAATGTCAAAGTCCTTCCTTTTCCCAGGTGGCGCTAGTGATAAAGACCCCACCTGCCAATGCAGGAGACTTGGGTTCAATTCCTGGGTTGGAAAGATCCCCTGAAGGAGGCCATGGCAACCCACTGCTGGAGAAGCCCATGGACAGAGGAGCCTGTTGGACTATAGTCCATACGGTTGCACAGAGTCAGACACAACTGAAGCAACTTAGCATGCAAGCGTGCAAAGGCCATTCCATTATGCTAAACCGTAGAACATCAAACTCTAACACTCTTAAGTTTACCTGTGTACTTAGGCAATCTGCAAAATAGTTGTAATAAGTCCAGCTTCTTAACTAGTTTGAAGGAAAAGGAATGGGAATTTTTTTCATCTTAAAATAGGAAAGAATATGTTCTGGTAATGAAAGGCTTCAGCAAAAGTAACAGTTTATAAATTGTGTTTTACCTGACTTGGTAAAGAAAAATAAATGCCTAGGAATATTGACCGACAGAGTGCTCAAGAGTGACAGCAACAGAGTAAGCATTATGATCATCTAGGCAATTCATGGGTTAAATTTGATTGTGGAGATGATGACATAATGTCCATGAGAACAAAAGAGAAACTGCTATGGCCACAAGAGTAAAATGCAAGAAATATAACAACTGAATGTTAGATATTACAATTTTTAGAGCTTTTAATCAAGCCATGCATATTATCCAAATAGCACTTGGATTTTTTCCTACAGTTTTGGGCTTTGCTCGAGCAGTTACTACTGTTTTTATCAGTCTCCATTTCTGAAAAGCTTGTATTCCAAGCACCAAACTCAGGTCCCAGAATCAGATCAGCTGTGGCTTCTAAAGCTTCCTAAAACTGTGGAGTGGAAGGATGGCTAAACTCCACTCCAGGACAGTTGAAGGAACCACATGGGGTAAATGAAGCAATTATGGCATCTGACTCAATTCAATAGTTAGGTCTCTTTTCAGATTCAATGACTCTTCTCTACCAGTGGATGAAGATAGTTAAACTATAAGATTAATAAAGGTTGCAGAAACCTTTTAAGAAGCATCTGCACATGTCTTCTGGAGAAGGCAATTGCACCCCACTCCAGTACTCTTGCCTGGAGAATCCCAGGGACGGGGGAGCCTGGTGGGCTGCCGTCTATGGGGTCGCACAGAGTCGGACACGACTGAAGTGACTTAGCGGCAGCGGCAGCACGTATCTTCTAGTTCTTCTTGCATGCTCTGTCGCTTCAGTCATGTTAGACTCTTTGAGACCCCTTGGCCTGTAGCTTGCCAGGCTCCTCTATCCATTGGACTTCTCTAGGCAAGAATACAGGAGTGGGTTTCCATGCCCTCCTTCAGAAGGTCTTCCTGACCCAGGGATCAAACCCACATCTCTAGAGTCGCCTGCACCAGCAGGCAGGTGGGTCCTTTACTACCAGCGCCACCTGGGAAGCCCATTTCTCCTTACTCAGGTTTGATTAGCTTGTTTCAACTCAACAAGCCTTTTTCAGCCTTGCAGCTGGCAAAAAGCGACACTCCTCCTCAGGGAGGAAGGGAAAATAAACTTTTTTTTTTTGATCTTCACTCATTTTTGGAAAGAAAATGTGAAAAAGAGCCTGGGGAAGCCAGCACTCTTATTTTCTTTCTCTAGAGGCTGATGGTACAATCTTTTAGCAGATTTAAAACTCCAAGGATAAGTATGGATATGTTGAACTTTGTTTAGTTCTATATTGAGTCCAGGGATGCATTTATAGAAAGGTTAAAAAAATAGGATTTAGCGGCCTGATATATTGCCAAAACTGAGTATTTAAGATAATAGAACTTCCTGAACAACAGGAAGTGGGCTGGGAAAACTGAGATTGGTTCACGCCTGTGCCTGAGAAGTAATTTAAATGTCAACTCACAGAGAACCTTAGTTACATCCTTGACTGCTTCTCCCACTAGAAGTTCTGTTCAAGTGCTTTTGACTCAGAACCAAAAGTTCCTTCTTTCCACATCATGTCAATGATTTCTTCTGAAAATAAAGTAAAAAAGTACTAACTCCTGTAGGCAAATCATTAATTTTAGCCAAACAAAAAATACAACTGATTTTATTTTACACTCATTTTAAAGAATGTGAGTGAAATCATTCCTAGAGGATGTTCTATCTTGGGTCATTGCTTTATGCTTTAGGGTGACAGCTACTTGACCAATATTTATTGAAGGTAATGCATTAATACTGGCTTCCCTGGTGGCTCAGTGGTAAGGAATCCACCTGCCAAGCAGAAGATGTGGGTTTGGTCCCTGAGGCGGGAAGATCTCATGGTGAAGGAAATGGCAACCCTCTCCAGTATTCTTGCCTAGGAAATTCCAGGGACAGAGGAGCCTGGAAAATGGTCCTTGGAGCTGCAAAAGAGTCACACGTGGCTTAGCCACTAAACAACAACAACATGCTTAATATAAGTTTCTGTTTAAGAAGGTTGGATTAGTAGTCTTTAAGGCTTTTTCAGATGTTGTGCAGACCATCTAACAAAAGAGTATCATATTTGCTTGGTGTTGTCAAAGCAGCTGATCATTTCTTTTCCTTCAGTCATCACCTCCAGCCAAATCTGGGCTTTTTATCATGGAAATGAAATATTGTTGCTGAGCAGTGAAAGACACCAGGATTCTTGGCCTCCAGAGGAGAGGAATTCAATCTGGTGCCAGTGGCAAGACTCTATTGAGAGCTTTTGTGTAATAAAGTTTTATTAAAGTATAAAAGAGATAGACAAAGCTTCTGACATAGACATCAGAAGAGGGCGGAAGGAGTGCCCTCCTGCTAGTCTTTAGCCAGATGTTTTATGTCTGTTAGAAAGCTATTAATCATATAAGAGAGACACTTCAAGGCTGAGGGAGTTTCACCAGGCACCTCTCCCACAATATGCATTTTTGAGATAGGATAACATGAGCTGTGTCATCCGCCAGCCATAAAACAATTGATATGAATACTGGTTTGTTGAGCTATTATCAGCTCAAGGTTTGAAAAAAAGAAAAAAGTTGGTCTTTGGTGGAACCATTTTGAAGAAAGGCAAATTCCAAAGGAAATACATAGTTTCATTAACATAGCTTAAGAAAAACATTTCCATAAGAAAAACACATTGGTGAGCTCAAGGTTTGAGAAAAGTTAAGTTCAGGTGGAACCAGGTGTTGTCACAGCAACACAGAATTTTAAGAAGAAACCTCCTTTCAGTTTTGTATAGAGAAGGAAGAAAAGTCTGACACTTGTAGTTTGTTTCCTCCTGCAGCTTAAGGACGAGATAAAAAATGACACCTGCAGCCTGTTTCCTCTGTTTGGAGACCGCTGGCCTTCCTGCCTATCACCCTCTCAGAAACTCTCCACTCCTGAAATATTCTACTCCAGTACTCTCTGACTTAGCTTCCTGTTATTCCAGTACCCATTTTACTATACTTTATTGGTATCCAGTTCCATAACTGTTCCATTTTTTTTTCCCTTCAATTTAAACGGTTCTTCCTGGAGTATTTTCTTTGACAATAAGTCTGGGACTTTGATCCCTGACTTAAAATTCCTGTTGTCTATACTGACAGACTTTCGCCTTTACCTTCCTGCTGCATCCATGTAGCAAAGTCCAATCCTGTACCGACCCAACCGCCTGTGTTCCCTCTCCCTATACCTGGACTGGTAAGAAATATGGGCAAAAATCAAATAGCCAGTAGGTTGATGCTTCTAAAACAGCAGGCTTTTCATTTTAGGGATTGTCAGTGATAGCTACTCATCATTCTATTTGTTCCGTTTCAATTCCTTGGGTCTCTATAGTTATTTCAAACTTTCATCATTTTCCCTTCAAGTCTTTTAGCTTTCTAATTTACCTCCATTGGTTCTGGTGGATGGTCTTGCTTTTACTTTACTGAAAAAAAAAATGGTGTTCATAATCCACTGTTCCTTTACATCCTGCCATTTCTCCTAACTCATCGTACCCATGTCTTCATTTTTTTTTCCTTTCTATAGTTTCAGTGAAAAATATAACAACCTAACAAAACAAATAATAAAAGTCACACACATTTTCTCTTAGTGTCTTTAATTTCATTATCTAGACTTCACTTAGGAATTCTTCGGTTTCATCATGGCATCAATATATGCAAGTGAAAATATCTAGGATTAGAACATACAGATCTGGAACTCAGGAAAGAGCGCATGGCTGGAGAGAGAGACATTCAGCAGCAAACAATACCTGAATTAAACTGTGGCAGAAGAAAAGTCCCTAGCACGTAGGATGTACTCAATATCAGCTGTTTCTTCTTCCTGTTTCCCTAATCACTTGCTCTTCCTTATTGACAATTATTTACATTGTCACTAAATAAATCACCCAAGCTATGAACTCTGGATCATTTTGGACTTCTTCCTCATTTACTTCCTTCCCGTAAAAAAGTCGTGCTAATTCTATGTGCCTAGTATATCTTGGTCGGAGAAGGCAATGGCACCCCACTCCAGTACTCTTGCCTGGAAAATCCCATGGACGGAGGAGCCTGGTAGGCTGCAGTCCACGGGGTCGCTAAGAGTCGTAGACACGATTGATGTGACTTAGCAGCAGCAGCAGCAGCAGCAGTATATCTTGGATCTTTACCCTTTCATGACATCTTACGTCAGATGGTGATCTCTTCCTTGATTTATTGCCACACCCCCCTCAATTGTTCTTCCTGCTTCTGGATTTCTTTCTCTATGAACTCTCTTTCTTCTACTTAAAGAATGAGCTGTCTAAACATGCACATTTGGTCACGCTACTTATTACTCAGTCTTCCAATAGCTCCCTAAAACCTAGATTGGAACATTAGACCTTTCATTATTTGGTGTTTGACACCATCCCCAAAGTTATCTCTTGCCACTTATTATACCATCTCATCCGTCAACTGGAACTACTCTTAATTTCTCCTATATTATACTCTCTCTAGTAAATGTGTTAGTATTTCTTTCTCTTTGTTCCAGTTCTGTCCTCACCCTTCCTTGACTCTTACCTCTTCAGATCTCAGCTCAGATATTATCTCTTCGATCAAGACCTCAATGTGAGTTATGCCCCTTTCCCTCAATTTCTCTTCTGATTTTCTGAATCCATAACTGCTCACCATAATTGTTCACCTATCAGTTTCTCCACCACAGACACTGAGTTAGAGACATTGATCCCTGTATTCCCAGCATACAGCACAGACCTGAGACCTGGGAAGCACACACAAAGTGTACATTGAGTGAATGAAAGAGTGTTCTTTTTTTGTTTTGTCCTACTTTTTCCATATCAATATGTTAGGAAACAGCATGAGAACTTAGGACAGGAGGAGGGAGGCATTTGCTGCATTTATGTATGATGAGACAAAATAATTGTTATTACCTTGTTACAATTTGACTCAAGTAAGACCCCCTTCCTAGCTGTGTTGTACCACTAATCACAATATTTTCCTTTTCCCTTCTGAGCTTTGAGTTCCCACATCACAAGAACTACTTCTGTCTTGTTCATGGATGTATAGCTTGTGTCTGGCACAGCACAGTTTCTCAACACAGCTTGTGGGATTAACTGATTAATCAATTCCCTTCAGGAGGAAGTTAGGGGAAGAGTGGGAGAGGCTCTGCTTCTTTCTTGAGTCCACATCGTTCTTGATCCTGTAAAGATAGCCTTATTTTGGACACTATCTGTTTCGGTAGTATTTGCCTTCCTTTCTCATTGCTCTGATTAACTTACAGATGTTACACATTAAGATCTAAACACACTGACTTTCCATGCTTAGTGGAAAACATGAAATATACATATTGTGTTTACCATGATTTTATACATATAATTATGTGTTGTAGTATGTAGCATATGGGTTATGTCTCAATAAAGATGCTATTTTAAAAAGAATCATGTAAATATATTATTTTAACCCAAGTGGAAAGGTCAAAATAAAATAATAACAGTTTCAGCCATGTCAAAAGTAGGTAACCGACAGGCATTTTAAGTTCTTTAATCATCATTTCCCCCTTGTTGGAAGGCTTTATCTTTTCATGAATTAATATTAACAGGTTACTCATAAAAATCCAGAAAATATAGAATTCATCAGAAGTTTGTATACTTGAACAAATTTCACTCATAGTCTTACTGTGGCTTTATTTTACACTTTTAAAATTTGGATAATAGTCACTAATCATTTAAATTCACATAATTTTTGCTTTTATTTTATAGACTAAACTACACAGAATAGCACTGTGGGACAAAATGAAGAAATTATACTTGTCATCCATAGCCCTAGAGTTATTTTAGAGATAAATATACAAAAACACGGGCTTCCCAGGTGACTTAGCGGTAAGGAATCTGCCTGCCAAGCAGGAGACACAGGAGAGGTGAGATCGATCTCTGGGCTGCGAAGATCCTCTGTTGGAGGAAATGGCCGTCTGTTGCCGTATTCTTGCCTGGAAAATTCCATGGACAGAGGAGCCTGGCAGGCTCCAGAGCACAGGGTCACAAAGGGTCAGACATGACTGAGCATAGCGCAGCAGCAGCATACAAAAATATATTGAATGTTTTTGCAAAAGAAATAGCATATGTACATATAATTAAAATCTTGGCATTTAATATTTATAGGATAGATGTACAGAAACTAAGGCTAGTGGTTTGGAGATAAACTGCTTCTTACTTGTTGAGTCTTTTCCAGGTGATAGGCATGGACCCTCAGCTTTACATCAAATAGTAAGACTTACCTGTAAGAGTCCTTATGAATGAAATGGTTATCTTGGATTTCTCATTCAATATTTCAGAATCTACTACATCTTTAGGATCTTGTGGTGCTGGTTCTGGAACAGCCTTTTTAAAGAGAGCAAACAGTCAGGGACCTTGATCTAAGAAATGTGAGAAAATGTAGGTCTAAATCATCTCTCTATACTCATCTCACCCAGTGATTTGGAACAGGATGTTTAATTCCACACTCTTCAGGTATAAGCACAATGAAAAGCCTGTGTTTTCATAGGTTAATGTTTCATTTCCTTCTCCCCTCTTGGCTTAGTGCTTGTCTGTGTGTGTTATTCAGGCTCCTCAGCAGGATAATCCACTTCTTTGTCTTTTTCAAAGACACGTTTATTGAGCACCCACTCTGTGCTAGGCACAGGACTCTGTGTGTGGATACCAGGTTGAATAAGACATTGTCTTTCACACAAAGATTCTACTGTCTAATAATGTTTGACAGCAAGAGGTTTTTCCAAGTGTGATGTTGTAGAAAGTGCCCAGGTTGAGAATTGTAGCATAATTAGTATTCTCAAATGTAGTTTTAACCAACTCTCTTTACAAATAGCCATGGAGATTAGGACAGACAGAGAAATAATGACTCCAGGTAGCTCAAGAAATGACAGGCAGCAGCTGCCATTCAAGGATTATAAGAGAAATTTTGACTAAAAATAAAACATCAGCTGGCATGATTTGGAAGATTCCACTCTGCAGTGAGAGTGGAAGATCCCCAAGGGTTTTGGAGGTCCTAGAGAATAGGAGGGCTTCCCAGGCAGCTCTAGAGGTAAAGAATTCACCTGCACTGCAGGAGACAAGAGACCAGGGTTCATTCCCTGGGTTGGGAAGATCCTCTGGAGAAGGAAATGGAAACCCACTCTAGTGTGCTTGCCTGGAGCTCCCATGGACAGAGGAGCCTGGAGGGCTACAATCTATGGGGTTATGATGAGTTGGACAGGACTGAAATGACTCAGCATGACTGCACAGAGAGTCGGAAAGGACAACTTGCTGCAACTCACTTTGTGAATGAATGTATATGAGTCCATATAAATACTCATAACATGAGCTGAAGCCCCAAACTTTTCAAGCACAACACTGCTTCAACACTGGACTTGGTGAGCGTGATAGCTCCAAAAGCATGTTCAAGCAAAGTGGAAGTTCTCCTACTCAGAGAGAAGAGCAGGGTGAAGACAGCAGGAATTTTCACGTTAGTCCAGCAAAGGCCCATTGCTGGGCATGACACACAAGGTTAATCACTGCACCAGGCTTCCAGAGGTGGATCTTCATCAGACTCTCCTGGGCAAAACCAATCCCTCGACTTAACTCGCCTGGGAAAACTCAGTTCCCTGCACCACACCAACCCCAGAACAGCTGAATGTTGCCAGAGGAGCTGCGGTGCCTGCTCAGTGTCTCACCGACTCATGGCCCCAAACCTAACAGAGCTGCCCGCCCTTCTCTGTACTCTTTCTTAGTAGATTTACTACTTTAATATTCTCTCTCATGAATCCTTCTACAGTCCCTCCTCTTCCTTGAGTTTAGAGGATGATTTTGCAGCATACTTCTTTCAGGAAATAGAAATAGTCGTGACCTTCCTCATGTACTCTGCACCAAATCTCTCAGCCTTTTTTGCCTCTTTATCTGCATTCTTTTTGTCTTAATCATTGTTAAAGTGCATGATGCCTCATTTCCCCTCAGAGGTTAGTTCCCATCTCTGCTTGCAGGATGGAGCCCATTCTGATTCTCCAAGATTTTACTGCAGGAATTACCCATCTTCCTGTGCATTAATTTCTCTCCATGTACATGCCCAGCAGAATAAAAATACTTCTTGGCATCTCCTATCTTAAAAAAAAGAGAGAGAGAGAGAGTAGATCTTAACACTGTGTTTCCCTCTGATTAAGTTATGTCTTCACTTTCCCTTTAATTGCAAAACTTTTCACAGAGTTTTCTTTATATTATCTATATATTCTTATATGATATAAATATATCATATTTATATTATCTATATATTCTATCTATATATTCTTTATATTATCCACTTTTGCTGGACTTCCTCCCTCATCATTCTATTAAACTGTTTTATTCCGAGACCTCCAATGACCTCCATCTCATTAAACTCAAGGATCATTTTTCATCTCTGTTTTATTTCAAATTCAGCCTTTCAGAATATTTGACGTAATTCTCTCTGCCTTGGAATGATTTACCTTCTTAGTTTTTCTGCCTCTATTTCCTCTTCTCTAAAGGAGAACATAGAATCTGTGTTTAATCTGCGTCATATGATTGGGGGTCAACAGGAACAGAATTTAGGTTGGTAGCTGACGTACTATTTTGCAATAAATGAAAGCTCTTAGTGTTTCCTAAGATGCGCTGCTGTGTTGCCTGTCCTGTTTCAATGACCATTTCTAGGTTTGATTTCTGGCTACGCCTCTGCCGTCAGACTTCTAAAATATTGGCCCCCCCAGGACTGAAGCCTCTGTTTCTATCAGAACTTTCTACATGAATGCACAGAGGATCATGCTTCTGACTGTCAACCATATTTGATGTCCCAAATGTATATCTTCTGTTCTTACCTGTCCCTATAGTTTCCAACTTAACTGTCTACTCGGCATCTTCACTTTTAAGTGTAACAGCACTTCAAATTTAAAATGTCAAAACTGGAATTTTTAGTTTCCCCCTGTGATTTTCCCATTTTATGTATAGGGCTAATACTTGCACAGTTACTAAAAGACCTTGATGACTATAGTTTTCACATATGCCAACCAAACAATGAGGTCCTATTGCTTTGCCACTGGAATTTTTCTGAAAACTTTTCATTTCTCTCCACCACAATCATGATGACCTCTAGCCTACACCGTGAAGTTCCTAAAAGGTCTCTCACCTTCCATTCTTGGATTTCTAATGTATAGTTTCTACTAAAAAAACAGAGTCCCTTTAAGAAAACACACATTCTGCCATGTCACTGCCCTGTTGAAACCCTCAGCCTTCCCATAGGTCGCACTGGGGCCCACCTGACCCTGCTGTTCTCACCATGATCTGTAATCTCAACCAGCTGGACTATACATTCCACTCTCACTGAACTTCAGCCCTCCTGGGCTCTCTGTGCTCCTCAATGTTTCTCACTTTCTTCTAAGGATTGCATTGCTATTCCCTCCCTGAAAGGCCCCCCTCCTTTAGATCTTCATCCGATGCCCTTCCTTATCATGTAGACCTCTGTCCAAATGCCTTCTGCTCAGAAAACACTTATACAATCACCTTTCTTACTTTTTCATAACATGCTTTTTCACACATCATTGCCTAAAATTGCCTTATTTATGCATTTGCTTTTTCCTTGTTTATGCTTATTTATCTCAATAAGAATGCAAACTGTACAAGAGCACCCTTTTGGCAGAAAGTGAAGAGGAACTAAAAGGCCTCTTGATGAAAGATGAGAGTGAAAAAGTTGGCTTAAAGCTCAACATTCAGAAAACAAAGATCATGGCATCTGGTCCGATCACTTCATGGGAAATAAATGGGGAAACAGTGTCAGACTTTATTTTTGGGGGCTCCCAAATCACTGCAGATGGTGATTGCAGCCATGAAATTAAAAGACGCTTACTCCTTGGAAGGAAAGCTATGACCAACCTAGATAGCATATTCAAAAGCAGAGACATTACTTTGCCAACAAAGGTTCGTCTAGTCAAGGCTATGGTTTTTCCAGTGGTCATGTATGGATGTGAGAGTTGGACTGTGAAGAAAACTGAGCACCGGAAAATTGATGCTTTTGAACTGTGGTGTTGGAGAAGACTCTTGAGAGTCCCTTGAACTGCAAGGAGATCCAACCAGTCCATTCTGAAGGAGATCAGCCCTGGGATTTCTTTGGAGAGAATGATGCTAAAGCTGAAACTCCAGTACTTTAACCACCTCATGAGAAGAGTTGACTCACTGGAAAAGACTCTGATGCTGGGAGGGTTTGGGGGAAGGAGGAGAAGGGGACGACAGAGGATGAGATGGCTGGATGGCATCACCACCGACTGGACGGACTTGAGTCTGAGTGAACTCCGGGAGATGGTGATGAACAGGGAGGCCTGGCGTGCTGTAAAGTTATGACCAACCTAGATAGCATATTCAAAAGCAGAGACATTACTTTGCCAACAAAGGTTCGTCTAGTCAAGGCTATGGTTTTTCCAGTGGTCATGTATGGATGTGAGAGTTGGACTGTGAAGAAAACTGAGCACCGGAAAATTGATGCTTTTGAACTGTGGTGTTGGAGAAGACTCTTGAGAGTCCCTTGAACTGCAAGGAGATCCAACCAGTCAGTTCTGAAGGAGATCAGCCCTGGGATTTCTTTGGAGAGAATGATGCTAAAGCTGAAACTCCAGTACTTTAACCACCTCATGAGAAGAGTTGACTCACTGGAAAAGACTCTGATGCTGGGAGGGTTTGGGGGAAGGAGGAGAAGGGGACGACAGAGGATGAGATGGCTGGATGGCATCACCACCGACTGGACGGACTTGAGTCTGAGTGAACTCCGGGAGATGGTGATGCACAGAGAGGCCTGGCGTGCTGCGATTCATGGGGTCGCAAAGAGCTGGACACAACTGAGCGACTGAACTGAACTGAATTGTTTATGTTTATTTTTCTCAATAAGAATGCAAACTCTACAAGAGCATGGATATTCTTCAATGCTAAGTCCTAAGTCAGCAGAGCAATGCCTGGCTTCTAGTACTTGTTAAATAAATAGTGTTGAATTAATGAAGGTTCAAGAGAGGATATTTCTAATAACACGTGGGAACAATCAAGAACAAGTCATACAGTTTCTTTGTTGGTATATGTGTCCTTTCTTTAAATATAAGTAAAGAATACATTTCCTAAAACAATAGTTCAGTTCAGTTCAGTCGCTCAGTCGTGTCTGACTCTTTGTGACCCCATGGATTGTAGCACGCCAGGGCTCCCTGTGCATCACCAACTCCAGGAGTTTACCCAAACCAATGTCCATTGAGTCAGTGATGTCATCCAATTATCTCATCTTCTGTTGGCCCCTCTTCTTCCTGCCCTCAATCTTTCCCAGCATCAGGGTCTTTTCGAATGAGTCAGCTCTTTGCATC